>PVKA01041121.1:0-18286 GCA_004027165.1 Ctenomys sociabilis | reverse complement strand
CTTTCACTCAGACGGTTTTGTAGACTCGTGATTGCTATTTTTAGTTCTTCTATATCTCTTTGACTGTGTTTCATGTGTTCTATTTCTTTTCTGTATTGCTCATTCAAGGAATCCATCATATTTCTGATCTCCTCAATTTTTTATCCATGTCTTCTTTAGAGGTAGTTATTAATTCTTTTTCTGCTGTGTTTCTTCCAAGTTGGATTTCCTCTGTATATTTCTGGACTTGTTATGGTATTTCAGATCCTATGACTTCAAAAAGTTCTTTTTTAATTTCAGAACTTGTTTCTGCTTTGAGTTTCTCATGTTCTTTCTGCTGTTGTTCCTTTGCTTCAGATGCTGTTAATTCATATATATCAGCTGCAATAGTGCTCTCTGCACTTGGTCTGGTTGAGCATAGCTTTTCCACCCAATGTTTCTGGAATTCATTCTTTATTTCAGATACTATGTATTCAAATATTTCTTTTTTAATTTGGGGAATTACTTCTCATTTTATTTCCTCTATAGCTTTCTGCTGTTGTTCCTTTGCTGCTGTATCTTTTAGTTCATTCATTGCAGCTGAGCTAGTGTCCTCTGCCCTTCCTGATGGACTCGAGGTCTGGTATTGCATTTTTCCCTTTGTCTTTGTCATTTTGTATAGCACTGACCTTTGACCTTTGGTGTAGAGCTTTGGTGCAGCTATAACCTTAGCTTGTTATGAGATTCGGGTGCCAGTCTATTAAGTTTGAGATTTTCCAGGTATGTCTATCCTGGGTCTGCTGTTGTGTTCAGTTCTTTTTTTGCTGCAGCTCCTATGGTTCCTCTCTGTTGGTTCCCAGGGTCAGCCATCCTGTGTCAGGCAGGTCTTTCCCCAGGTGGGCGGGCCTGGGCTTTGGTGGGTCTTCTGGGCTCACAAAAGGATAGTGGATAATCTTATTCACTGAGTAGGCTGTACTGAGCTGGCCAGCTTGTGCTGGGTCTGGGTCTACAGGCCGTAACCCGAGAAGGCTGGGAAAGGTCCCTCTGGTGCAGTGGGCCTGGAGCCCTCACTCACAGGCCAGGCTGTGCTGGGTTTCGGTCTATAGTGTGGGACCGTGGATTGCTGAGATGTATCCCTCTGGCGTAGCAGGCTTGGAGTTCTCACTCCAGGCCTACCAGCACTGGGTCTGGGGCTGTGGTGTGGGACCGGTAATCACCTGGAAATGTTTCTCTGGCACAGTGTGCCTGGAGCTGTCACTGGGCCACGGGGGGTGGGGGGCAGGTAATCCCTGGGAAATGTCTCTCGGGCACGGCAGGCCTGGAGTTCTACACTCACTGACTTTTGATGCCCAGAGAGTCGGGGAACTTCCCACTCAATCAGTGGGCTTTAGGTCAGAGGATCCAGGGAGGTGCTGGTGAGTGGGTCCTGAGGTTTCAGGCCAGTCACTGGCTTGGAGGGGTTGGGGACAGGGATCCGCGTAGCGCTGGTGGGAAGAAGCCAAAGGCTCTCCCTCAGACTCACCACACTCTCACTGATCTGGGAAGCCTGGTGAGTCCTGTAAATTCGCTCTCGCTGGGAGAGCTTGGCACGGGAACCAGGAGACCGCTGGAGTCAGCCACTGTCTCAGGCCAGTCTCTGGCTGGGGGGGCGTGGGCGGGATCGAGTAGACTGCTGGCCTTGGTCTTGCTGTCTCAGGAGGTCTCTGGGGTTGGGCGGGTGAGGGTGCGGCGGGATGGAGGAGGATGGCGGAGTCGGCCGCGCTGTCTCTGGCCGGTCTCTGGGGCTGGGCAGGCGTCCATATGTATCTTTTTATACATACAACAAATTTTTAACCTGACATAGCCAACAGTTGTCTCTCTTTGGAGACAAACCTTGTCTTTGGCTGAGCGTCCGTCTCCCGACAGGATGACCTCTCAGTTTGAGCTCAGGCCTGACCAGTTCATAAACAGAACACTCAAAAGACTTTCTCTTGTGTAAAGACATTTGTAGTGCCACACGCATCTATTTCCTCTTCAGTGACTTCATAAACATTAAAGGAGGAACAAACAAGGTGAGATAAGCAGTACAGGAGAGCAAGGCTCCAGCGCAGGAAAGATGTAGGCTGGGGAGCAGGCAGATCCTAAGTCCCTAATAGAAGAGGCCATTTGCCACAGAGGGACTGGATTCTGCTGACTGGATTCTGATACAACTAACATTCAAACACACATGTATGTGATATAGATAATACATATGTAGTAGAACATGTATACATTAAAATTTAACTTCTCTGCCTAAACTTCTTCATCTAAGAAGTAAGGTCACCTCCAGCTCTGACAGACTATGATTTTTCTCCTATATATGCAAATTTATATCTGTTCTCTGGTCATTAAACCAACCTGCTGAACAGATATTTTTAAAAAGAGAGAAATATATTGCCCCCTTGGGCTTCAGCTTCATCACGGGGAAAATCTTGCAGTAATTTTCAGAAAAGCTTTTGAATCATTTTGCCTGATAGCTTGGAAGAGCATGGGTGCAAAATGCACACAGGACAGACTTGAATTAGTTTCCTTTCTTATTAACAATATTGCATTAGTTATTTTCACCTTGGTGGGCTAAACTATGCAATTCCTATGAGTGAAAGGAGGAAAGGTTTGTTTCAGTTCATAGTTTGCAGAGATTTTTAGTCCATAATCAGCAGTCCTGTGCAGGGCGGCCTGGCAGAGGGGCACTCAAGAGGAGAAACTATCCATGGCGGGGCAGGCAGGAAGCAGTGACTGCAAGCTGTCTCTTATCCCATCCAACCTACAAGCCTGTTGAATGGGCCACCCTCACCCATGGTGGGCTTCCCTGCATTCACACCCTGAATTTTACTAGCCCAATCAGGGAACTTGTTTAATTATGACACCCCACCCATGTTCACACACCTTAAGTCCAGCCACCTCCCCAAAGCCCCTCTGATGAGCGCATGAGGACAGCCATAGGCAAGATACAACAAATATTAGACAAATTATTATTTATGAATACTAGTGGTATGCTGGATGTTCAGACAAATACACATTATGACTGTATTTAGTATTCAAACTGTTTAGGTGAATGTTATTCCCATTACACAGATGGGAAAACTGAGCTTGAATGAGGCTAACCAACTGCTCAGTCTCACAGCATTAAGCATGCTCCAAATCAAAAATCCTGTGTCAAGTCATGTAGATTCAAAACATGTGATTCTAACTCTTCAGTCTACCACTTCTTCTCAGTTTCCTGCTTGTCAAATAAGGGAAATTTGTGACTTACTACATTCAAGTTATTCTGAGGAGAGGAGCTATGGAACTCTTGCAGCTTTGATGAAATTATAAGTCTCGTGTTCAAGTTATATAAGCAAAAGCTCAATGCCTTTAGGAATGCCTTACACTTTCCAATTCAGCCAGTTCCCAAATCCCTGCAACCTTACACAAGCTTGTTTGTGCCTCTTTTTTCTCCACTCCACTTATCCCCTGTAGTTATTTGCATTTGTAATCCCTGGGCCAGAGGTTGGAAGCTGCTATGAAATAATAAATGTACTCTTAAGAAGGGGAAAGTCGCAGTTCCTTGTATCGTGGTTCATACTTCTCCCCTTTCTTGCCATTGGAAAAAGAAATGGATCCTGGTACCCTTGTGTGGAAATTTAGGATAGACACTGTGTTTTCTGTGAAGATTAATAAAGTAACATAAAATTGCATTAACAACTTTAAAGGCAAAAGGAATGTAACATTCATTTAACAAACTGTGTGTATTTGTAAAACTTAAATATTATGTAAAAATTTCAGAAAATGAACAAAATAAAAACTTAAGAAACCAAAGACTTGCCATTGTGTTTTTACTCCAGATGTTAAAATGTCTTGATAGCCACTTCACATATGCTTCAGTTTATGACTACTTCGTTTGAAATTTGCACCTATTGTATGTGGACAAATAGAATTCTTCTGGCAGGTCCAAGGTGGGCCTGTTTGAAGACAGCCTCAGGAATGAATGCTTGACAGGCCTGCTAAGTGCAGGCCTTGGGCCTGAGTTCCTGTGGGAGTGTTCACTTAGAGAGGTGTTCCCTTCCCTTCCCAGGTTGCTACTCAGCATCCATCCCTCCTTTTTTTTTTTTTTTTTTTTTTTTTTTTGTATTTTAGGGAAGGGTCTACAGTGTGTTCAGGGTCTCTCTACTTGATCGGACTCATAGTGATCCACCTGTTTACAGCCTCCCAAGAGCTGGGATTACAGGTGAGGGCCACCACATTCAGTCTCAATTGCCTACTTCCCGGGTAGGGCCAGCAGGGCAGGCCCAGGGATGGAACACTGGCCCCTGTGCCTGTTTGCAGGTGCTTTAATCCACTCAGTTATTTGACCAGCCCAGCAACTTCCCCTCCTTATTGGCCATGGCCCTCCCTGGACTCAGGGCTTGGTCTTTGGAAGGCCGACAGTTGTCTGTTCATTCCAAGCACACAGCAGGTTTGGAAGACTCTCTTGCTGGAGGGATTTCATCTCTTTCTCTGTATGTTAGTGAGGCACTGTTGTAACCACTGGTCACCATTGAGCCTTGTCTTGAGCCAGGCAGTGACCTGAATTCTGAAAGGTACTCTTCTTGCCCACACTGCACAAAAGAGGAAATAGAGGCACAGCTCTCTTCAGTGGCTCAGCCAGTGTCCCTTGGCCAAGACCTCTGTGACCCCAGGTATCATGTCTCCAGAACCCAGGGTTTTAAATGTAAACTGCACTGACTTTCACATAATCTCATTCACTGGTCATTTGCTTTTCACAAAATATTAAGAAGTAGATCTGCTATCCTCAGAGGATCAGCCTCGCTTTAGAACTGAGACATCAGAGGCTCAGAGAGGATGCATAGTGGCCCAATGCCACACGTTAGTAAAGATGGGAGGACAGAGCAGAACTCACAACTTCATCTTCCACTGGGGCTCATGGTGCTTGTGGGAACCTGCTTTCCCTCTGCACTGTGGCCTCCTGGACCCCAGATTCTTATCCAGCAGCCCCCAAGCTTCACCTGCAGCTGGACTGTGCCAGAGCATATTACTGCTGTGCCGAGGAGAACTCTGCTCAGCTCTCTGGACTCCTTTCTACACATGTGTCCTGGTTTCTGGCTTCCTAGAATCAGGTACATGGGATGTGCCTCAGACTCCTAGAGTCTTCCCTGTGGCTGCTCTAGCCCAAAGAGATGTATCTTGGGAGGTTCTCCCAGGAGGCTTTGCGGACCATAGTCCAGACACTGCTTTAAGAGAGAATAACAGGGGCTGGCAAGACAGCTCAGCCTAAAGTGCCTGTTTAGGTAAGTGCAGGGACTGTGGTTCAATCCCGAACACCACATGCCACACCAGCGCCACCACTCCACCAAAAGAGAGAATAAAAGCACAAGACAGATCATAGGAACAAATCTGCATATTGGCTATTATAGTGAATGAAGTCTTTTTCAGCAAGGAAATTATGATGATTTTTTTTTTTTTGGTAATGGGAATCCAACTCTCAACCTGGCATGTGCCAGGCAGGTGCTGTGCCATGGAGCTGTAGCCCTGGCTCCCTATGATGACCTGTGTGAGTGTCGTTTGCTTATCTCCCTAGAGTTGAAAGCTGCCTACCTCCTAGCACTGTTCAGACTCCAAAGCAACTGGCCCCGCAGGTCCACCCCTCTCTCCCAGCCTCCACAGCTTATCTACAGGCACACCGGGCAGGTGGACCCTTCCCTGTGATCTCCACCCCGACCACAGCTTTCTGTCTGCATTGACAGCTCCGCCACCACCATCTGCTCTGGGACAGTGGCATCCCCCAGCAGGCCCTGCTCCTTCTACTCCTGCCCTCACTGCATAGCCAGGGTTCAGTGGCCAGGTTGCTTTCTGAGGTGTTAACCAGATCATACTGGCCCACTGCTGTGTGTCCTCTGAGGTCTTCTTAGCAAATGTGGAACAGCAGCCTGCTTGCACACATGACTTCGTGCTTCCTTCTCTGGGTGGACACAGTCCCCTGGGTGACCTTGCAGCCGCATGTGGTCTGAGCATCTCCATACCTACCCTTCCTGCCAACTTTGCAGCTTCCTCCCCACTTGCAGGTGTTAGCAGGACTCATTCTCTCACTCTAATCAGCCACAAATGTCACTTGCTTAGACTGTCTCCTAGTGAAAACAGCTGCTCCTGTCATGCTCAGTGCCTCTGCCTCGCACTTCAAGTATCACTGCCTGTTGTGTCCTGTGTGTGTGTGTATGTGCATGTGTGTGTGCATGTGAGCATGTACGCTTGTGTCAGTTCAATCATTGATGTAGTTCTTTGCTGTCCCTGGGTTTAGGTGGAGGGTCCCAGTGATGACCATGTCTGGTCCTAATCCTATTGTTCTTTGAAGATGTAGTTAAATTGAGACTCATGAATACGAGAAGGTTTAGACTAACTGGTTGGGTCCAGTGTAAGCAGAGGGCCTTTAGAAGAAGGCAGGAAGATCAGTGTGAAAAGGGCTATAAAGATTGAAGCAGGAATCCAAGAAGCAAGGAGATTCTATACTGCTGGCTTTGACAATGGCAGAAGGGGCAATGAACTCAGAAGTCAAAGTTTGTAAATTCGTAGATGCTGGGAAGCAGGGACACATATTTTGGAGCTCTAGAAAGGAAGGCAGAATAGTGAACACTTTAATTTTATGCAAGTGTAGCAGGCTTCAGACTTTTGCCTTCTGAGCTTTAAGGCATAAGTTCATGTTGTTTAAGCTACTGAGTTTGTGTCACTTTGTGACAATGGTCATAGGACACTGAGAAAGCACACCCTTCCCCACTAGGACATGAGCTATACAGATTGGAATTAGAGCCTTGGGTGGTGCTTAGGCCAGAGGCGGTATTTGCAGAGGGGTTTGGGCTCCAGGAACAACCACAGGATCACTCGTATCTACAAGATCGTCCAGTATGCAGCAGGAATGCCTGGTGCACAGGGGCTGTACCGAACTGCTGGCCATACACCTGCGGCCCTGCAGGCCTGACTTGTGCCTGCCAAGTGGCCTCCAGCGTTCTAAAGGAAATAGCATCTAGTCTTTCATATAGAGTGACCCAGAGGAGTCCTGAGTGTCAGAACTAAGCATACTTCAAATGCACAGGCTTTTTAAAAGAACACTAGAGTGTGTGCAGTATGGACAGAGCAGGGAGATTCTGTATTTTCCTGTCTAACTTGATGCTCTCTGGGAGGGGAGCTCAGGGCAGAAAGGCCTAACAGAGAAGGAGGCCACACCCAGCCCAAAGTTGCTTGCACCCACTACTCACTCACCACTGCTTTTTTGTGAAAGGGGGCAGCTTAGGAGATCCTGAGAGCCTGGGAGTGGGGGTGAGTGGGTCAGGAAGGCCTGGAGCCTCAGGCGGAAGCTGCAGCCAGGGTCCCGGCTGGCTCATCAGCCGCTCCAGGAACAGAAGCTGCTCTGCATGGTGCAGCAGGGCTTCTGCCTGCCACAGGTCAGCCAGAGCCAGAGAGGTAACCAGTGTGTGCGTGCGTGTGTGTGTGTGTGTGTGTGTGTGTGTGCCAACTGTTAAATGTGCACTGTGTCCATACAAAGATAATGACATCCTCTGAAACCTCTTATGGATCTTTGCACCTAAAATAAATGTAAGGGGGAGTTGAAAGTAAATCTGCCAAGGAGCAGGGGAAGTCGAGTCTGTTCTCAGCAAACGCTAAGGAGTCGTAATTTGGGAGGTGGGTGAGTCCTCTGTGTGAGAGGGATGGAATTGTGTGCACCTGGCAACTTACTGGGGGCAGGCTGCCCTCTCGCAGGTGGCCTGGGTGGCATGCGGGTGGGTTGTTCTAAGCTCCTGGGTCTTGGCTAAGTCATCCTGTGTCTGTGATCTTAAGCATGGGATGATCCTGTTGACTGTTCGGGTTGCTATAAGTTTAAAAATAGGCATGTTAGTAAGTCTAACTTTGGGGTCACAAACCCAGATGTCCACAGAGCCCTGGGGAGAGTATCAGGAGCGACGATGATGACCAGGTGGGACCACTAATGAGTTGGCAGGCATCTGCCCATCTGGGGGGCAGCTGCGGAGGAGTTCTGTCCAGCTGGAAGTGGCCATGTGGAAACCAGGGCCTGGCACGCCAGAGGGTCTCATTTTCCAAGAAATGCCAGGCTCGAATTTTTTTTGAAGTGTGAACTATCTTAAGCTGTAGATGTTGACAGCAAATTCAAAGATGGAAAACCAAACAAAACAACCCTGACGAGGCGATCACACAGAACACCCACAAGCAGAATGCAGTCAAGGTGCTTCTGTGAATGGCTTGCACAGGAGTACACGGAAACTGTCACTGCAATTTGGGGAAAGATTTTAGCAACAGGAAACATTCATGGTCTTAAAGAAAGGCTTTCCGTTTGCAGGGCCTTTCAGCAGTAATGCTGTGAAGTAGGTGTCCGAATCAGCTCACTTCAGGGGTTTAGCCTCAAGGAAAAAAAAAAAAGACAAATAGGGAGAAAACAGAAAGAAAGCTTTGTAAGAAAGGAGAGGACAAGGGGTTGGAGAAAGGAGAGGAGAACGGGGCAAAAGAGCAGCTAAGACACAGCATGCCCATGAAAGCGAGCACGGGGCATGTCTAAAGTGTGCCACTAAACTTATTTACAATAAACAGAGCAATACTTGTGTGTGAAACTACTCTTAGTCCCTGGTGGGGACTGATAAGAGGCATAGCTTGAGTTCCCACTCCAAAACAAGCTACAATCACTCCATTAAAAAATTGGTAGTGTAAGGCCTTTTATTTTTATCACTTCCTAACATTCTAGGAGCAGCAACTGCTGGCCTGGGTGCTTTATTCTAATGTGGATCTTGTCAACTGATTTATGTCCATACAAGGAGTAGTAAAGGTGATATTTCATTATCTATTTTTTTCTTCTTTGTCAGTAAGAGAATATTTCACACATGCATAGCTGCTAAGGATAAATACTGCATTTCACAGCTGCACTGTGGGCCTAGGACCAAGCTCTGGTCAGTGGAAAGCACAGCGTACTGAGATGGTTTCTTGAGATTTTCCAGTGTACCACTTTGCTCTTTCCTCATCCCTCAGTCTCCTCGTGTGGCTGACCTCCCTGCTTCACATCATCGTCCTCTCCGTCCTTGGCCAGGAGCCCTCCCCAGGACAAAGCTTCCATAAGAATCATTGTCTCAAGCCCAACGTTCAAGGACCCAAACTAAGGCTGAGCTTTGGCACAGCTCACAAAATTGATCACAATGTCCCTGCCCTGTAAGCTCCAATGCAGTCTGTGTCGCTACCGTAACTCCAGCGATGCTTCCAGCTCTTCTGCACTGACACTGGGGAGAAAACTTACTTTGCTGTCCCTGAGCTAGCGGGTCTCTAAGGCCACTTTCTGTGCTAATATTCTAGCAAGTGTTTTTCAGGTTCCTTTGCCTTGCGATGTTACTTTAGGTGGAGCAGACAGTCAAAGGTGCCGCCATGAAGAGTGCCGGCCTGGCTTCCCAACACTCTCTTTTGCTTGTTTACTATATAAAATGATGTTCTTCTGCTGTGAAAAGAACCATGCAGCTGGGTTCTGCTGGCCCAGCACAGAACTGGGCACCAAAGATACCGTTCCTAAACATCTACTGGTTTCCATATTAATATACTTTCTTTTTGTATCTTAGGGAAGCTGCTCATCTTGCCGAGCATAACTGCTCAGGGTCTCTCTACTAGATCAGACTCAGTGAGCCACCTGTTTACAGCCTCCCAAGACTGGGATTACAGGTGTGCACCACCATGCCCAGACTCAATTGCTGTCTCAGCAGGCCCCAGAGACAGGGCTGGCACAGCAGGCCCGGGGATCAAAGCCCCAGCCCCTGGGCCTACTTGCAGGTGCTTGAATCAGCTGAGCTATTTGGCTGGCTCTAATTTTGCCCCAAAAAGCACTTTCTGTTGCTTAGACCTAGGGACATCATGGCGATGGTAAGAGCAGAGATACTTGGAGAAGCAGCTGCAGAATTTCTCCATGGGGAAAACCACTCCAGGGAAGAAAGCTTCATCCTCAGGTAAAGGGGAGAAGGTCTAGCCCACCCTGGAGCGACCATGGCAGTGGCAAGGACTGACACACCGAAGGAGGAAGAGGCCTGTGGGAAGTGGAGAGGGCTGTCAAGCACGGCCTCTCTTCAGCCCCTCACTGCATTGTGCTCAGCCTGTCGCTGTGATGCTGTGAGATGACCCTAAGTTGATGTGATGCCGAACAGTCAGGCATCTGGTGCAGGTGTTGGGACTTAGTATTTGGCTCCTACATGGCATGTACTTAACACAATCTGCTAATCACGTGGTTACTAAAAGAACGAAGAGGAAGCTACGAAATTAGCATGGACGTTCTGGACAAAACTGATGCCTTCATGGGTGGGACAGAGAGGAAGTGTGCAGAATTTTATCATGCTGATCAGAATGGCACACAGCAGACAATGTGTGAATTGCTGAGTTCTGGCATCTTCCTTTGAATATTTTCAGCTCATAGTGGATAAATGAATCATGGTTAAGGAGACATTGTGTGTGTGCGTGTGTGCATGTCATGGGTGTACATGTGCACATGTGTACACCTCTGTGTGTGCTCATTTGTGCTTGTGTGTGTTTAAACTGCAATAGATCTAAGAGTCAGGCTGCAGTCCACTCCTGGCTGCCCACCACCATGTGCCCCTGGTCAAGCCACTGAACTGCTCTGTGCCACGGCCTCTGCCTCTTACCGTGGGCTCACAACAATGTCTCTCCTCCTAGACTAACTAAGAGGAACAAGGAATGCACCTTTGCACATACAGAGTATGTTACGTGCTCCTGAGTAAACAGCTGCTCGTCTTGCTGAGCATAACTGAGAAGGAAATAGGTTGAGTGGGTTTATTTCCTGCGGGAAGACAGGCTGAAGGGTTGACACCCCAAGGACACAGGACGAGGCGCAGCAGCTGCAGAGCCCGTTCTCACAGTCCTGCAGGACAAGAGTCAAGGAAGTAGCCAGGAAAGGGGACTGGCTCCCGGGGATTGACTGGGCGAGGATGAAGGCTTAGGAGGACAGCAGTGTTGCTGCATGAGGAGTAGAGCAGAGTGACAGGCTGGCATCACCTACCTGGGGTGCACCGGTGCTGGGTGGAGGATTACCAGCCGCATCCTTTTAATCCAACCACAGCTTTAGGTCTCTTGAACTGCTCATTTTATGAGTAAAGAATCAGCTTCAGAGAGCAAGAGTAACCTGCCCAAGACCTCTCGTGGTGTGTGGTAGGGCCAGGAGGGATGCTTTTGCCTTGCTCTATCTACTAAATTTCCTCCTTGCAAAACAGAGTCAAGGAGTTGTTCAGGAAGGAGGGAAAGCCAGCAGGAGCCAGAGCAGCATGCCATCCCATCCACAGCTTGGGAGCTAGTGACCTCTACACTCAGACACACAAGAAAGCAAGGCTGCCAGAGGTCAGGGCTCAGGACAAGGACCTGGCACAGGTCTGGGGCCTTGGTCTTTGTCCTGTGCATCCCAGCTGCCAGGGGAGCAGCCTAGAAGTGAGCTGGTAGGTTCTATAGGGGGCGCAGTCAGATGGCGCTGGCTGTTCTCACCAGGCCTTCTGATGCCACGCAGGACTCAGAGGCAAGGAGTTGCCTAAAACCAGGTTCATGTGGCAGAGGGGAGACACCATCATTCACCAGTATTTGTAGGGGTGAACAAGATAGACAAGTTCCTCCTCTCCAGACTTGTTTCCTGACCCTAGGGAATATACTAGTTTTGTACGAGATTAATACTCAAAAAATATTCATTAAACAAATGACTGATGATTGAGTGAAACTGACTTTTTCCATATGCACAGACAGAGAGCCCGTGAGGGCTAAAGTCCCCATGGCAGCTGCTAGCAGAGCCAGGGAGGGAGAGTGAGGGCCACGGGTGGTACAGCCTGGCACCCGCTCCCTTCCTCCCTGCCCACAGCCCCACCAAGCTGCTGTCCTGACCCCGGCAGCTCCACCTCTCCTCTCTGACCTGGTAAGAGGTTCAGGGTCTGTGAGGCCTGGCACCAGGTCCCTCTCAGTCTTAGGAAAGGCTCTGAATCAAAGTCTCAGGTTCTTTATCTGTGAAAGAGACAGCACTGCTGTCCTCATGGGTTTGTCGTGGGGATGAAATGCTGGGTCCAATGCTTCCCTTCCTGGGGCAGCAGCAGGGCAGGGGAGGGGACAGGAGGAGAATCAGGGGAGCAGCCAGTGAGCACAGAGTCACAGAGCACACTTGCCATCCAGCAACACTGGCACAGCCTCTGTCTGCAGCACAGCTGTTCCTGACTGCTGCTTCCCCCCGGAACAGCCTGCGCCTGTCCCACTTCCTCCTCCCAACTTCTGTTTCAGTCAGGCTTGGTTATCTGTGCATGTGGCTGAGAGTGAGAAGGCAGGAGTACACCCGCAGGTGTGTGTGTAGATGGAGGCGTGCACTTGAGCATTGGTGTGTAAGACAGTGTGTTGGGGGGAGAGAATGAAAGGGAGAGAGGGAGAGAGGGGGAGAGGGAGAGAAGGAGAGAGGAAGAGGGAGAGAGGGAGAGGGAGAGAGGGGGAGAGAGCTGAGACTGAAGCGTGTGTGCGCTGAAGAGACAGAAAGCACATTGTATTTGTGTGAGCGTGTGCACTTCCATATGTACTTGTGTGTAGGTAGGGGCTCTGGCAGTGAAAGATGTGGCTTCGTGAACATGACAGATCTTCCTGTGTCTCAACAACTTGCTTTCTGTTTGCAGGGGATGGGGTGAGCTGGGAGAGTGTCTCCCGGACAGCCCCCGAGCCCTGCCCCACCCTGTCACCACCATGACTTTTGGCTTCTCTGAGCAGGCGTGGGGCTTGTCAGGGCTTTCCATTCTGGCAGAGTTGGAGGAATCTGTGGTTATCTCCAGGAGGTTAGGGTGGGCTCTCCCACATGGGGTGGGGCAGATGAGCGAATCCCAGCCCTTCAGTGGGAGGGCGTGGCCCAGCTCCTCCCTCTCTGTGTGCCTCTTTGTCTGCTGCGCGGAAGAGCCACTGCAGTTTTTGGTGGTGAGGGAATTCTCGCGCGTTCAGGGACTGGCTCCCTCTGAGCATAAGCACACACCTCTTGCCAAGCAGTGGCACTTCACCATTTGTATGGTTTCAATGCCTGACATCAACTAGGTCCACGTGCAGACCCCACCACAAGCAAGACTTCTAGCTGGAGGTCACCCGCTAGCTTTGGCAGTGAGGAAAATCTCCAAAGTCCTGCAGGTAACGGAAAAGTGTGAAGCAAAGCATGACCAGAAATAGGAGGGCTGGGAAGGCAGGCGTGCTACTCAGGTATTTTAAGCAAAGTAAAACAAAACTAAAGACAAAAGGTGAGCAGGCATGTTTGTAAGTGACTTCAGAAATGAGACTTCACATCTTTGGTTAACTTCTAGACAGTGTTACTTTTGCTACCAAAGAAGGCACCTGGTATGGAGGTCGGTGGGGAGAATCCTTCCCTCTGGTTTGGAATGAAATGAAGGTGACAGTGTAAGACATTGCTCCCCTGTGCCTCCTAGGGTGCGCCTGGCATCTCCTACTCCACATGAAAGCGTTGGGTTAAAGGAGGGCAGCAGAGTGAGACCAAGATAGACATTTGACCTGGGCCTCACTCTGAGCTGTGCATCTGTGTATGAAACACTAAGGCTTTGATGAGCTCCCATGCCTTACGGGTTGTGGGGAAATTGTAGGTAACTTAAAGATAACGCATGGAACTACCACATACAGTTCAATCATTACAATAAATCTGCATGGCATTTACCATTTCTTTATTTTATGGATTAGATAACTGAGACCTACAGATGTTAGGTATCATGAACAAGAAGTGGGTCAAATGAAGGCTGGTTGATTCTGGGCTGGAATGAGGGCCGTGTGACTCCAAATCTGGTGTTTCCAGGCATTTTGCTGCTCTCTCCCTGCACATGACATGTGGAAGAAGCTTCCTCTAGGAAGTGGGCCCAGGACAGCAACCCTGTAGGTGGATAGCACTTATTCAGTACACTTCTCATCACCCCTTCCTCACCCTTGTTTTTTTGAGTATATCCCATGCTGAAGGCTGCCAGAGACCTTCTTCGGGCTGTTGACACAAACTGTACATCTGAAAGAAGCTCTCTAGCAGGTGTCCTACAGTCAGGACCAAACACACATGGGGCTGGAGCAGTGGCTATCCTTATCCTGGGGGATCCACTGGTTTCAGCTGGTGAGGGTTCCTCAGCATCTTCCCAAGGCCACGCAGGGCTTGTGCTAAATGCTGAGGTTAACCCTTGGTGCCTCTGTGTCTACATGAGCCAGGATCCTCGAATAATAAAGGAGGGTGATTTGCACAAGGGCCATTTGCCTTCATAATACATTTATTAAATGGTCATTGCTGCTTTGTTCCCCTTCGTATTTGTCACTACCAGAGTGGCAACTTGTGTTTGAAGTCCATATTGGCATGCCACCAAAGGAGCTGCTGCACTGAGCGAGCAAAGGTGAGCTGGTGCTGGGCACCCAGAGCTGAGGCGGAGCTCGAGCCTAGGCACCAGCGCAGGATCAGCAGACTTCAGGGTGTGCAGATGAACTCTGTCTTCTTCATCATCCAAGTATGGGCTATCAAATTTGTTGAGCACCTTAGACAAGCGCAAGTTGGATACACATGACAGGACGGAGGGCTAGCATTTTATTACAGTAAGTAAATTATCATTACTTCTAATTAGTAACAATAAGTGTCTTATAATAACACAAGCACTGTGTGTACTAGTCTCAGTGCTGTGGGAATGTGGGATGGATAGTTTTGAAATGCTGGATCATGGGATTATCCTAAAATAAAGAGTAAGAATGAAGCTGCCAGGCTGAGCAACCAGATTGGCACTTGCTCCAGGCAGGGGGCTCGCTTCCGTTGTGTTTTAGGTGGGGTAAGGAGACCAGGCAGGGAATGAACAAGGCACAAAGGGAAGTGAATTTGAACATCCTTGGGCTCTCCCTGCATTTTTCCATTCCACTGTGTTCAGAAACTATTGTCTTCTTGTACCAGCCTGTGCCCTGAGGTCAAACTGATGCTGCTCTAGGGTGACACAAGAGTCCAGGAGAGGTCCGCGAGAGCGTGCTTGCTTCCCAGGTCTGTTGTGAAGTGCAAGACAGGGGAATTCATGCGACACACTTACAAAAGGCTGCCTGCCACTCAGCAAGCGTGGCACAGAGTTCAGCTTTTTAACAAATACAAAGAAACAAGACTTCTCTCCTCTAGTGTGGCAGGCCACCGGGACTTGGGCCTTCCTTTCGTACCTTATTATAGCCTCTGAATGCCTGGAGAGGCTCTGTAGGGACCCCGGGCTCATTGTGCAGCCTCCCTTGAGCTCAGCTTCCTGGGCAGTGGATAGAGGAGCAACTCAGTTCTCACTGGGAGAGTTGGTTTGTTGCCAGAGTTCAATGGAAGGATGCATTACAGCGCCCGATACAGAGCAGGCTCTCAACACTTGCTGCTGGTTTCTCTCCCTTGTATCTTCTAGGGTTAAAGGTTAGAGTCAGTGGTCCATCAGTCTCAACCCCACTTTGCAGCAACAGGTCTGCACGGCAACGTTGTCACATCAGGTTCTTTGCTTTGGTTTACAGGCTCTGCAGGTGCACTGTAAGCTGAACTGAGAAAGCCATGTGTATTTCTAGCCCCTAAATCCTTTAACTTAGAGCTAAAATAATCCAGATTATCACTGAAGATCTCATTTGGCAGTTTTCCTACCTATACTCATAGGTACTATCTTCTGCAATGAAGTATTTTTGCAAAAGAAATAAAAGCTTTCTTTCTCTAATAAATTGCCAATTTTCTAAGGTTACAGACATAGTCTACAGCATTTTCACTTCAGGGAAAGTTTTTTTTTTTTTTTTCTTCATTTATCTTGGAAAATTGCAAAGATGATGAAAATCTAAATATAATTTAATGCAAATCCATTGAAATAATTATAGAAAGGCAAATGGCCAAGAAATCAAAGCCTCTGCACATGCTGAAGAGGAATTATGGGAGGGACGGGGCTGTCTCTGTTCTGAGAAGGCAGCTTTGGGGTCTCCCACTGCCATGGGCCTGCAGAAGCCACCCTCCACCACCCTCCACCACTTATGAGGGCCACTTCCCCTCTTCTTGCCTTTAGCTCCTCCTAACTTCCTTCCCTTGCCTTTTATTTTATCCCTCTTTCCAACCCATAGTTCCTCCCTTTGCTCCTTCTCTTCTTGTCTATTTATTCCATCCCGGTCCATTTTCTGTCCTCATTCTGTCTTTCTTCAAAAAATTATTTATTTATTTGTTTGTTTGGTACAGGGTCTCACTGTACAGCTTAGACTCATAGTGATCCTCCTGTCTCAGCCTCCTCAGCACTGGGATTACAGGCATGAATCATCACAGCTCCTGTCCTGGCACAGCATGTGATAGCAGGGATCGAGCCCAGGTCATTGTGCTTGCCAGGCAGGCACTTCGATTGCTGAGCTATGTTCTGGTCCAGTTCTATCTTTGTGGATAGTCTTCTGACAGTCGGTTCAGAGTCTGATATTTTGCTGCTTTTGTCTGTTACTTGCCAACAGCCTAGTAAAAGTTCAGTGCCTGACAAGGTAACCAGCCCATGAAAGGAAGCCATGGGTCTTCTTCACTTAAGCGATGACCAGGCTTCATAGGAGAGAAAAGCAGAGAAGCAAAGTACCTTGCTGAGGAAGGCAGAGTTATTAGCTCATGGAAAGCAGGGGGAAGCTGGAGCTTGATGCCCCAAGGTGCACTGAAGGGCTAAGGAGCAAATGTCCAGGCACAGGGGTCAACAGGGACGGACACTCGGGATCACAGTGAGTTTAGTGACTGGGGAGAAGATTCAGTGAGGTGCTGCTAGATTTATGGAGAGAGAGGGTGGCTGAGGGGTAGGAGGGGGTGAAGATGGTGCTGCAGGAAGGGTGGCCAAAGGAGAAGCCTTCTGGTTCAGATCTGCCTCAGCACCAAAGCTCTGTCTTTGGATCTCATGGGCCAGAATATAACCAAAAAGCTAGATCAAATCATTTCTTTTGCTACACAGGGGCATTTATCCAAACTCTGTAAGCATTATGCCTCTATGAAATAAGTGACACCTAACAACTGAATAGCCTGGCCCATAGCCAGAGTAAGGGGTGTCAGTCTACCACAGAGGGCTTAAGTTCGTGGAACCCCCCACTGCTGGATTAACATTCCTTCCCCGAGTGCTGCCTGGCTCACAGTCACCAAGCTTCCAGAGATCTGTGCTAGGGAGCAGCTTCCCAGGCTGAGTCAGGAGGGGCATCCAACGGGGTGCACCGGGGAGCTAGTGAAGCTTTCCATGCCAATGGCTCCTGCCCTCCAGCAGGGGCCTCTCCAGCCTTGAGGGCACGAGGCAGCTCACCTCCAGCCTTCTGTTTTGTGTCACAGCTCAATAGCGCATCTCTGAGGAAGGTCATGGTGGTCAAGATGGGAGTAACAGATGTGAAGGCGCTAAATGTTTGGAGCCATTAGTGCCAGCGCATGTATCAGGTCCGGCACAGGTCCAGCCCTGAGTTGGCCCTCACAGAACCGTGGAGGTTGGGTGAACCTTCTTGTGTGTTTTAGTCCATCAGAGATGGGTAGATGTGCAGCAGAAATTTATTTGCACTGTTTTGAAAGGAGGAAATCCAAGATCTAGGACTGGTGAGTTAGTGTCCAATGATGGCTTTCTTTTGAGTTTAGAGATGGTGGCCTTTTCACTGTGCCTCAGGGTGGAAGGTCTGTAGCATCTCTCTGTGCTTCTTTTTTTTTTGGCAGAACCGGGGCTTGAACTCATGCCCTTGCGCTTGCCAGGGAAGCGCTTATTCCACTGAGCCATCTCCCCGGCCCCTGTGCTTCTTTTTGGAGATCTCCAAACTCACAATCTAATTACTCCTCAGCGCTCACCTCCTTATACCACCATCTTGGGGGTTATAAGTTCCAATGTATAAATTTTGTGAGGACTTAAATATTCATCCCGTTGATCCATAGGAGATGGTTAAGTTTAGGTATCCCCTGGACTTGCCTCAGGGTTCCTAGACTAAACTCTGTTCAGGAGTCTCCTTGTGGGGTTTTCCAGATGAGATTAGTATTTCACTGAGTAAAGCAGATGGCACTCCCCAGTGGGGGTGGGCACTGTCCAATCTGTTGAGTACCTGAGTAGAGCCAGAGGTAGAAGGAGGCAGAAATCACCCCTTCCTGCCTGAAGGAAGGACCCCTTATCAGGGGTCTTTGGCCCTTGGTTCACCTGTACTCAGCTTTCATATCTGCACTGTTTGGTCACGTATGA
The DNA here is from genome assembly GCA_004027165.1 of Ctenomys sociabilis. Lineage (NCBI taxonomy): Eukaryota > Metazoa > Chordata > Mammalia > Rodentia > Ctenomyidae > Ctenomys > Ctenomys sociabilis. The sequence goes on along the minus strand of PVKA01041121.1, from coordinate 122 downwards.
ATGTGACCTTTGTACTAGTCTCTTGAAAAAGTCTGTCCATCCCATTTCTCAGTATTCTCTCTTTTTTTTTTTTTTTTTTTTTTTTTTTTTTTTTTTTTTTTTTTTTTTTTTTTTTTTTTTTT
>PVKA01041120.1:6757-18395 GCA_004027165.1 Ctenomys sociabilis | reverse complement strand
GAGAGAGAGAGAGAGAGAGAGAGAGAGAAGGAAGGAAGGAAGGAAGGAAGGAAGGAAGGAAGGAAGGAAGGAAGGAAGGAAGGAAGGAAGGTAGGTAGGTAAATGAGCACCGGACAAATAGCTCAGGAGATTAAAGCACCTGTAAGCAGGCACAGGGGCTGGAGGTTCAATCCCCAGGCCTGCAGGGCTGGCCCTGCCCCCGACAAACAGGGAGAGCTGAGACTGATTGAGAATGGGGGTGGTGGCGCGCACCTGTAATCCTAACTCTTGGGAGGCTGTAAACAGGCAAGATCACTATAAATCCAATCTAGTAGTGAGACCCTGAACACCCTGTAAACCCTTCCCTAAAATACAAAAAAAAAAAAAAAGAAGAAGAGAAGCTGTTTTGTCTAAAGAACATGCATCAAGGATGAAGCACACAGAAGTCAGGAAATACTTTCTGTAAATCAAAGAACAACACAGGAAAACAAAGCTCACAGGGCAGCAGCTGCTCATGCAGGAGGTGCTGCCAACCACATCTTAATATTTTTTGAAAAAGAAGAAAGCACAGCTCTGAAGTCAGTTGTTTAACCTTCCAACATAACAAGCTAGAAACAAAGGGCAGAAGTCCACAGAAGGCAAAAATAAAAGATCACAGGAGAAGCATGTGAAATAGAGAACAGAAAACATTACCAAAGCATCTCTGTTGCTTAGATTAACAGGTATAGTTATGTGACATTGGACACACGATTGAATATTACCGCCTGCTTTCAAGAAGCCTTAAGTTATAGTTCTTGTCTCTTTTTCTCTTCTCTTACCTATTTTAAAATTTACTTTAAAGAGAGCATAGTAATAATTGATATGACATTAGGAAGGGTATGCATAGGGCGGGCCAAATAGCTCAGCGGATTACAGCGCCTGCAAGCAGAAGCAGGGGCCTGGGGTTCCATCCCCGGGTTCTGCACAGCCAGCCCCACCCGCCAGGGCACGCTGAGATGGCCACTGAGACTGGGTGTGGGGGCATGCGCCTGTAATCCCAGCTCTTGGGAGGCTGTAAACAGGCGGATCACTCTAAATCCAATCTAGTAATACGACCCTGAACACCCTGTAGACCCTTCCCTACAATACAGAAAGAATGAATGAAAGAAAGAGAGAGAGAGAGACATTTAGAAGACCAAGATGACAGGCACTCGAGCATGGCTTTTATATCACACATTGCTGTCCTCTGCCTAGATACAGACATCAGCGTAGAGTTAGTCAAGGCAAAAAGCCTACACATTGACCGCTATTGCCTATATCTATTAATCTAAGCAACAGATTTGATGATAAAAAATAGATAATATATCAACCACTGTTAATCAGCTACTCTTGTTTTGAAAATCTGTAATATATGCAGCTGTTGTATGTTACCCTGTTTCTGTCTCTGTTTTTGATTTTCATTCTTGCTTTTTTCTTCAAAATAAAACTAAATTAAATTTTTTAAAAAATTGGAAATTCCAAACTCTCTGTGTAGAACAGTATGCAATGTGTAATTGTGACTCTCCTGCAAAGCTTGTTTTGAAACTGTTCACTGTCATTTTTACTTTATTCTGTTTAAAGTTAAATAAGAAAAAAAGTTATCAACATACTCACTGCCATTTGTTTTAGTTGCTTTGATTATGTATGAGTGAAAAATAGCCATTGGGCTCAGGAATGTAGCTTAATCGTAGAGAATTTACCTAGCAAATACAAAGGTCTGGATCTAATCCCCAGAACAATAAAAGAAAGAACTCAATATTAAAAAAAAAAAAAAAGTCTGTTTCTTGAAGAGATCGAAAACATTGTCAAATTTCTCTTACTACACTGACCAAGAGGAAAGGTATGAAGGGAATTTACTAAATAAGAACTAAAAGGAGATCTTACCGCAGATATCACAAAAGGTTTAAGAAATCTTAAGGGAATAAGAACTACTAGGAAACAACAGATTAGATAAGTAGATAAAACAGGAAGTGTCCTACAAGACCTGGGGGGGCGGGTAGGTAATCTGCATGACCCCGTATGTATATGTCAGCTTGAGAAGAACCCCTACGAAGCACCCACAGCCAGCGCCACATCAGTGGCTTCCTGCCTGGTGCTGGGAACAACACAGCTGTCGCCCCACCCTGTGTCCAGTCCACATTTCAGCAAGCTTCTAGCAGGGCACTTAGATAAGAAAAAAATCAACAGCAACAACGGGTGCCAAAACTGACCAGGAAAAGGTAGCGCTCCACTAATCACAGACGACATAAAATTCATACGGGAAATTCCAAGGGCCCCATGCACACATTTACGACAAAACCAAACCAAATCACAGAAGCCTGAGGGGAGGTTGGCGAGGTCCAGAGACACAAGATCAATACATAGAAATTAATACACGAACAAGAAAATAATGTCAAAATGAAACTAAGAAAATTTCCTTTCCTGTGCAAAAAAATAAAATACCTGGAAATAAATGTAACAAAAGACTAAATTTAACATGTGCATTAAGACTACGAAGTATCACTGGAAGAATTTCTGAAGAGCTAAATACCAAAAAGACAGCCCGCAACCTCGGATCAGATGGATCAGATGGCTCGGCAGTGGTTAAGGCAGTAACACCTCCGTGCAGATCCGCAGCCTGACACAAGCCTGAGGTTCCTTTATGCATAAATCAGCACGCTGATCCCAAGTCAGTATGATAATTCAAGAGGCCTAGAATAGCAAAATGATCCTTGACAATAAGGACAGTGTTGGAAGACACACACCTCCCTGTAAGGTCTATGAGGAAGTAAGAGACACAGCGGGGTGAGGGAGGCTTTTATTGGGGCAAAATGGCAGGCGGGCCTCTGGGGTCACTTTGAACCACAATAGGGTGCTCGTGTAAGATTCAGGGTTCAGTGGAGTGACACTGTGACTCAGGAATGGGCCGGTTGGCCTGGACAATGGAGCTGTGAGCTCTTTCCTGTGGTGAAGGTATCAGGTGCCAGTAAAGCCATAGCAGGGCTGAGTAACCCAGAGGGCGCGGGGTGTGCTGTCCCTAACATTCCCAACTTCACATTTCACTACAAGGCTAAAGTATTCAACCCAGGGGGTTCGATCCCCCGGGCCTGCCGTGCCAGCACCGCCTCTGGGGTGCGCTGAGACAGCAACTGAGAAATGGGTGTGGTGGTGCGCACCTGTAACCCCAGCTCTTGAGAGGCTGTAAACAGGAGGATCACTGCAAGTCTGATCTAGCAGTGAGACCCTGAACACCCTGTAGGCCCTTCCCTAAAACACAAAATAGATAAATAAAATAAAAACAAAGTATTCAAGACAGCGTGCTATAAGCATGAAAAGATGAATGGATGGATCGAGAGATCAGAACTAGTCTAGAAATACTCTTCCACCTGTGACCAACTGTCTAAGGCAATGCAAGGGTAAAAGAACCAGAGGTTGGCAAATAGGGCCTGGGTGAGCCACCAAAAACTGTTTGCCCCTGGGTTCCTACAATATACCATGCACAAACCTAACAGAAGTAGATCAAAACTCTAACTGCAAGAGTAAAATTATAAAACTATTCGGAAAAAACAGGCAACCATCTCTGTGTCCTTTGTTTAGATAACGGTTTCCTAGATAGGAGTAAATATGGGGGGAAAGATCGCCATTAATGAAAACTTAAAGCCATGAACTCCCAAGAAAGTTATGAATAAAGTAAGAAGGCCGCTCACACAGTGGAGAAAACTATTTGCAATGTGTATAGCCGACAAAGGATGAGGATCCAAAATACATATAAAAAAATTTACATTCAACAATATAAAGAAAAAACAACCAAGTTGGAATTAAGCAAAGTATTTACACAGAAGTCTCTCTAAAGAAAACACTCAGATGGACACCAATAAGCACAGAAAAAGGGTTTCCTGTTATTGTTCATTAAGGAAATGCAGGCGCCCCACCGTTAGGGTGTTTGGAATGAAAAACGGCAAGGAAGAGCTACTGACAAGGGTGGGATGGGAACAAGGAGCTCAGGCCGTGGGTGCAGTGGCTCTGAGGAGGGTCCAACGATTCCTCAAAGACATTAAACGTGGCGTGGCCACAGGGCCCAGCAATCGCCTGGAGCGTTCTGCTCAAGTGAAGTTAAAACAGCAGTGCGTGAACGCTCACAAGTGTTGCTCATCAAAGCCAAAAGGAAGAGCCAGAGCCAAGCGCCTGACGGGCAAGCACAAGAACCGGGCTTTGATCCCCAGTACTGCATGGGCCCACAGCATGCACGCCCCAAAACTGGGCATGGTGGTGCACACCTGTAATTCCAGTGCTAGGGGGGGCTGAGACAGTAGGCTAGACCTTGTATCAAACACAGAAATTAATTAATTAGGTTTTTTTAAAAAGAAAACCAACACAAGTTTCCATCAAAAAGGGAGTGGATACACTAAACATGGTATACTTTTGCAACAGACTATAATCTGTCCACTAGAAGAATAGTGCTCCACACGGCTGAACTTGGAAAATATTACGCTAACTGAAAGAATTCAGTCCAGAAAGACCGGATGATGCCCAGGCCCTCTGATATGCTAGCAGCCGCCACGGCCCGGGAGGCAGTGGAGATAGCCTGCTGACGGAAAGCTCCTTTGGGGCTGATGGCAATGCCCCACGTGACGTGGCAGGGCTGACTCTACTGCTGTAGGAAGGTGCAGAGCCCTCCACATTGCACCTCCAAAGGGCTCATTTTACAGCAGGGGTGGTGCTAGCTCCATCTTTTTAATGTAGAAAGTGGAAAGGAGATAATGAAATGGCCCAAAAATACACATGGTATAATTCTCTATATAAAAATGGTAAATGTGGGCCAGAGAGACAGCTCAGCAGTCTAAAGCACTTGCTTAGGCAAGCTTAGGCAAAGCGCAGGGCCCACAGTTCGATCCCCGGCACCACACGCCACGCTGAGCACGCCACACAAAAAAATGTTTTTGAAAAAGGTAAACATGTGGGCAGCTGTTTTTATATTGTTTCTATCAAAACTGTTTAAAACATGCAAGCTAATGATGCCTCACTCCAGCAAAGGAGGAGAACACAGAGCCAGCGAGGAGCATACAAAGCCCCAGTTCTACCCACAATATACGTTTCTTCTAGAACGTGGACAAAATGAGCCCATAGCAAGTTTCGACGCAGCTGGAGGTGAGCAAATGCATGCTTTATGCAATGTTATTTTCTATACGTTTCTCTCATCGATAAATATTTTGTTTAAGAATAGAAAGTTACCATCCGCACCTCTCTCCCTTTCTCTCTTATTGGATTTATTCTGCTGTGGTTGAAACCTCAAAACCAATTTTCCAGCATAAACGACCCCGGAAACTCTCCATCTGCCTCTGAGAAGCCAGGCCATGACCTTCCCTGTTTCCGTTCTACAGGAAAACCTCATGAGGTGTGGGGTGGGATTTTCTTTTTTTCCGTTTTTAAAAAACTGTAAGTACCAGGCAGACCAGTGAGCATGCCTTATTTTTGCTTACCAACATTCTCCCAGCGCCGCAAACAATCAATCTCAGTAATGAGCCAACACTTCGGGGCCCTGCGCTGCTCGGCTGCCAAGCCCATGCGAATCCCTCTCGCTAACAACTCACCTCGTGCCAGCCTATCCGATTCCATCAGCCCCGCAGTGACAAGCCGGAGACAGCGAAGACAATTGCCACAGTTATTTTTTTCCTCTCTGCCACTGTGTATCTGACAGCATCCCAAACCCTTCCAACGGAAGATGGCTCAGAATCATCTTTCACTGAGCTCCCAAGACAACTTTCTGAAGTTGTCCTCGCTGTTTCTCCCTGTTACCAGCCTGGAGGAGTGCTACTGTGATATAAAACGGCCAGTGGATTTCTCACTGTTTCTATGTAGGAACCTGTTTCTAGGTAGGTCCCCCTGATGCAAAAAACAAGCCTACACTGAGGGACAGGAGCAACAACATGACAGACTCAACACGGTGGAGGAACGTGGGGTCTCATTAACTCTGCTCAGGGCTGGGAGGGGATGTCCACGCTCCCTGAATGCACTTTGGGCGTGGCGAGGATGAGCAGATGTGCAGATGTGCCAGGACCTCTCCATCCTCCTTGGAGGATGCCGCCTGCCCCTGCGCTGGAGGCTCACTCCCACCAGACCCTGGCTGTCCACACACCATCCACCTCCAACTCAGAAATTCATGGCTGGGCTTCTGCGCCAGCCTCCATGACCGTGTGGGGAAACTGCTGTAGAGTTTCCCTCCCCTTTGAGAAGTTTGAAGAAGCCAAACAATTATATGCTACACTCCAAAGAAGCCTGTAATCCCAGCACAAGGAGAGGGTAGAGCAGGAGGATCACAAGTTCAAGTCCCACCTGAGCAACTCAGTGACTCAAGATAAGTCCTAAACGGGCTGGGAATAGAATAGCCCTGCATTCAATCCTCAGAGCAGAAACAAAAAGTGAGCCGAATCTCAATCTCTTTGTAATTCAGTGCTCCTGGGGAAACACTCCCCTCCTTGTTGAGTACCTGAAATGTGTAGCACTAGCACAGAGGGACAGTGTCAGGTCAGCCCCAAGCCCTGTCCTTGAAACTGGCCTGGCTTTGGGTTTGATGTTCAGACTGATATGAGACCTAAGAAGCCCACTGAGTGTGTTTCCAGCACGCAGAAGCCAGAAATTGAGCCTTGTTTATCTCTCAAGCCCCTTGTTGTGGAAAGCGCTGACTCACATTTAATAAGGATCTTTTATTTCAAAAACTGAGGTCCATTTAAGAAAACTGCACAGCCAAAGAAACAAGTCTCAATGAAACCCAATTTACATAGAATACAGCTAACCATACCTTTTCTTTTTTGGTTTTTGAGGCAAGCAATTCAGGCTGGCCTTGAACTCACTGTATGACCCAGGCTGGCTTAGAGCTTACTGTGACCCTCCTGCCTCCGCCAGCTGAGTGCTGGGATTGCAGGAGTCGCCACCATCCCTGGCTAAATTCACCTATAAAAGCATGGATTTTGACAAATCAGAGTCGTGTGATTTGCACAACCACCAAGGTACAAAACACCCTGCCCTGTGAGTGCCTGCAGCCTCTTTGTGGCTGACCCATGTGCTGCCCTCCTTGACCCCCAGCCACCGGTCACCTGGCCACCTCACTCTGGCTCTGGCCAGAATTTCAGATGCACTGGCATCACGCTATGTGCTTGTATCTGACTTCTGTCGCTCCACACAGTGCTCTGGGTTTAACTTACCCTTCCGTGCTATCGACAAGGAGCTTTATTCTAACTAGGTGTCATCTCACTGTATGGATACAGCGGAATTCGCTTTGCATTCACGAGTTAATAAATAACAGGGTGCTTTTCCCCTTTGGGCTCTACCGACAAGGCTGATCTGACTATCTGCATAGGAATCTTTGTGTTAATACTTGCTTCCCCTTCTCTTGACTAAATACCCGGAAGAGGATTTGCTGGGCTGAGTGGAAAGCGCTCATTTTTCACCAAATTGAAGAATTTAATTACTCTATTATTTCTTGAAATATTTTTTCCATCCCCCTTTCTTTCTGCTGCCCTTCAACTCCAATTCCTCATGGAAGACTCACTAGCGTCACACAGCCCTGAGGCTCTGTTAAATTTGTTTTCAGTATTTCTCCTTTCTGTTCTTCTGGTTGGTTAAGTTCCACTGGTCCCATTTTTAAGTTCACTGGCTGTTTCTTGTGTCATCTCCAGTCTTCTCATGAGCTTTCTAGTCAAAATCTACTTCAGATATCACGCAGTTGGTGCGCTGGAAGCGCGTCAGTTCCGTCCTTTGCGGAACTTCTGTCCCTCTTCTATTCCTATCCGCTGCACCCATCAATATTCCGTTGCTGTAACAAAGGAGGTGGAGCTGGGTAAAGAAAAGAGGCTCATTTAGCTCATAATTTAGGAGGCTCTGAGTCCACAGAGTGACAGTCCCACTGATTTGGCCTCATGACAGCCTTTCACAATAGTGGCTGCGTGTATGACAGAGATCACAGGGGACAGAGGAAGCCAGAGAACGATTCCTGAGTCAGGTGTCTCCTTTATAACAAGCCCTTTAGGACCCTAGCCAGGTCTCGTGAGAGCCACCTTAAATTCTTCTGAGGGCCACACCTCCAAAAACCTAAAGGCCTTGTACCAGGCTCCATCTCTTAAAGGCCCAGCAGCTCACCACATCACAATGCAGTCAGAGCCTCCAACACCTGACCCCAGGGGAGCAAGCCACACCCGAACTGCAGCAAATATATTTCCTTGACACCTAGACCTAGAATAACAACTTCATCTTAGTCTGATCATTCTCCCAGTACTCACTGATCGCTTCTTTCTCTGGTACATGTGCCTCATTTTCTTTTTTTTTTTTCTTATGTCAAGTAGTCTGGGGTCATGTTCTAGACACCAGGGAGGCATAACAGAGACCATGAATCCTATGTAGGTCTCCAAAGACCTAGAACCATGTTGGTGCTTTTCTATTAAACAAGCAACTGAGCGGAGAGTCTTGAATCTCAGAGTAACACATGCATGATTTCAGGGGCAGCCAGAGGTTCGGGCAGAATGTACGGGCTCTCCCTGTCTTTGAATACCCCTTTTCCAGGCTCTTGTCTCACTTCCCATTGGCTGTGGTTACCGTGAACTCTGCCCCTGGCTTGGTAAGTCAGCAAGACTGAATTTTCAGAGGTTCAGCTTCTCTGCAGGGGCCCTTTTCTCCATGCACATCATGAACAGGAAAATTACACAGCGCTACTCTCTGTCTCCAAGTGTCTGCTGCTTCTAGGCCCTCCACACCCTTCTGGTAGCTGCGTTTGCATTTTTTTCTCGACAGCCCACAGTCACCGTCCACCTAAGTGTCAACAGGACAGCAGCTCCTTGGCCACTGTTGGCCTAGGGATCTCCAGCACCAAAGCTGAAATGGTGAGCTATGGATGCAATAACGAACCAGCACAATGCAGAGGACTTTCGGGGAGGAAGGGGGTCACAAGCAGTGGTGCTCGCTAGCTGCTCCCAAGCGTCTCCCAGGGGTTCCATCACTCCCCAACATCGAGGCACCTCCAAATCACCAAGCACTGCTTCATCACCTCCCAAGCAGGGAAGAAAGCCGGAAGGTGGGGTCAAGTAGGGATCAGACACTCCTGGATTCTCAGAGACAAACCCAAACAGAATCTCTGACCTCATTAACCTTGAAATTGTGCAGAGTTAAGAGAAGTCCCCACAAGCAGGCTGAGTCATGCATGCCATCTGGGTCAGAAATCAGGTTGCTGCTCTTGTAACCTTCCACTTGCCTGGCAGCTCTTTGATACAAGTCTGCTGGGCAGAAAGTCAATAGAAGGATTTGCTGGCTCCTATAATCCCCAAGTGTGTAAATCTCCCTATGTGAAGCACTCTCCCTCAGGAAACAGGAATTCTCCTGTCACCAATTAATTAAAACCCAATGGCTTCTTCCCGTTTTCTATTGGCCCATTGTATTAATTACAACAGCCTAAAAATCTTTCTAACAGGCCTATTACTCTGCAGTAATTGCATCTTAAGTCAACCACAATTGGGAAGGATTATGTGCATGTAATTCTCTGACTTCTCTGCTGATGGAATCTACTCCTGAAATGCTTTGCATAAAGTTGGGCCCATTTCTCCCCACCACACCATGATTAAGAGGGACCAGCATATTCCAAGGAACAAGACTGAGCCAGACTGATGCCTGAAATAATAGCAGGCAGCACAAATGATCCGGATCCTTTTCTGCAGCCTCCCAGGGCTGTCCAGGTTCCCAATTACAGACCACCGGAAGGAATTCCAGGACAGGGAAGGGATGGGCCCCTCCCTGGGGCAGCTGCTCCACTGGGCTCCAGGTCGGGGTGTGCGGGGTCCACTTCAGATGGCAGACACCCGACTTCTGGATGCTTACCCTGCATGACCCCAAGGGGGACTACTGGCTCCAGATAATGAGACCTGAGGTGACTCAGCATAGGTCAGAGGCTCAGAGGAGAAAGACCACTAATTGGTCCCGAAACAATGGAGTGACAGGTGCCACCTGCTCTGGCGGCTGAGCCTGGCTGCACTAATGAGGGCTCTGCAGCTATGTGACGGCCACGCGGCCGGCCAAACTCTGCACAGCAAGCTTGTCCCTGCACGCTGCCACCAGAGTTCGCGCAGCTGCTCGGAGCAGGTGGGACTGGAGCCTGACATCCGGGCGCAGCATTGGTCGCCCCTCAGATCTGGGCCTGTAAGGTCAGCGTCTGCAGAGCCAGTCTCTTTGAAAACTCCCTCCTGTCTCACGGCACTCATGTGTCTGTTCTCTCTGATGTTGGCTGCCGTGTACCCTAGTGAGATGCTGGATCGGGGTGCACGCTTGCTGACCTGCAAGGAGGGAAGGAGATCACACAGCCTGAGCATGTGACCTTCTAATGGGAAGCAGAGGCATGGAGCTTGGCCCGTCCCAGGAAGAACATCAAGGCCGGTGCGCCCCAAAGACATCAAGGCAAGCCCGGCAGCCGCACACCGAGCTGCCTCTTGCTGCCTGCATCTCGGGCACCCTCTGCTGCATCTCTGGCTTCTGCCCCAGAGCTCAGTCCTGCCATGGTTCACCAAGATGTGCCTGAAACCTTGGGGGTGCCAGGCCCTGCCCTGGGCACTGGTGTCCCGGTCAGCTCTTCCAGGGCCCATGTCCCCATGAAAAGAAATGACAGGCGGGGAGCCGACAGCACAGCTGCTCCAAGGTGAACGTGGCCACTGGTGGTGGCCCTCACAAGGCACTTCCCACTCGGTGTCCAGGAGCACGACAGGAGGCCTTCCAGGGCCCTAGGCCGCAGGCAGCCAGGACAGTAGTGTGAGAGGGTTGGGCTGCAAGGGAAGTCGACTCCCTTCTGCCCACCAGCAGCTCCTAGCAGGAGAATCCCAGAGCTCTCTGTCCCTTCTGGTGAGGTAAGAAGCGAGAATCACGGCACCTGCTCTGTCCAAACTCACAGCCTCCCACAAAGCCCTCCCAAGGCCAACTCAGCAAGAAGCCCTGCTAGAAAGGAGCAGGCCACCTGCTCACCACCACGGCAGCACCACGGAGGTCCCTGCCCTGGGCACAGCCTATTGGCTGTCCGTCTTCCTGGCCCAAGTCCTGAGCGCCACGAGAGGAGCCCTCATGTGAAGCAATGTCACACAATAGCAGCGTCTCTGAGGAAGTCAGACTCCTCCTGACTGGATCAGCAACTCTTTGGAAATCAATTGAAGGAGAGCAGCCAAAGTCCTTTAGGTGCAGAGATGGAGGAGGACCTGACTCGGGAGACAAAAGAGCAACTTCGTAAAGAAAGATGAGCAGCAGGCCCAGCCACCAGGCCAGCGCTCAGACTGCTGCTGCCCCTTGAGGTCCAGTGGGAAGGCCAGGCATTCAAGGCTCAGCACGCTGCTTGGTCCCTGGGTTTCCTAGATCCCCAATATAGACGAGGTGCCTGGGATGCCTACAGGAGTAGGGTGGCATGCACAGGAGAACCCTCAGCCCTGTCGCAAGGACTAATGGAACCAGCCGGAAATGCTGCTCCAGCTGCCAACCTCACACGCGGCTAAGGTGGGGCAGAGACCCCCAGCTCCTGTAAGGCCCAAGTGTCAGAGCAGCCCTCAGAGGAGATCAGGGCGGGCACTGAAAGTCTGACTGCTGCAGGAGGGTGGGGCAGAAGGCCAAGCTGAGAGACAGGTGAGGAGTGGGAGAAAGGGAGGCA
>PVKA01041119.1:0-18296 GCA_004027165.1 Ctenomys sociabilis | reverse complement strand
CCTCCCTTCCCATCCCCCCATGGCCTTTTCTCCATACCCTACCCACCCACCCTCAGTCAACTAGTTGCCTTTTCTGTCCTGAATCATCTCTTTCAACTGTCCCCTTAGGTGGGGAGGATGGGCAGAAGCGCCGCCGCAACAGGCCTGAAGCCTTCCCCACTGCTGAAGATATCTTTGCTAAGTTCCAGCACCTATCACATTATGACCAACACCAGGTCACGGCTCAGGTGTGGGCCTAAGCCCAGCCCCCTTCCCACATTCTGGCCTCCTGTTTTTCTTTCCTCTTCTCTTTTTTAACCCCCTAGGCAGGCTAAGCCTGCTGGTCTCACCCCCTTCCACCATCATTTCCTGCTTCCCTGGTTCTTCTGTCCCTCCACTCCTGTCTCACTCCCACTGCCCTTATCAGGTCTCCCGGAATGTTCTGGAGCAGATCACGAGCTTTGCCCTTGGCATGTCGTACCACTTGCCTCTGGTGCAGCATGTGCAGTTCATCTTTGACCTCATGGAATATTCACTCAGCATCAGTGGCCTCATCGACTTTGCCATTCAGGTGGGGAAGTTAGGGGAGATAAGGGTGAAAGAAGGAATTCTGTGCTCAGTAGGATCATGAGGACAGGTGGAGAGGTTCCACCCCATTTCCCAGGCTGTTTGGAGGGGGTAGGAAGACCAGTACACGGGAGTGGAACATGACCTAAGACAAGGACTAGAGACTTAAGTGTTCCCTGGGGAGGCCCAAGAGACAGATTAGAACATTGGGTACAGAATGTCCTCTCACAGTGGAATTCATGGAACTATCCTCAAGACTGGCTAGAGGTGTTGTGAGTACAACAGAAGCAGCACCTTGTAAAAACAGGGCCCTTCTGTGTTAACGCAGCTCTGGTAGGAAGGGGCGTAGGCCTGGCTTTGCCAGCTTCCTCCCAGAAAAGGGGGTTATATATGAATGAAGAAGCATATTCTCTTCTCTTACCCCCATCCACGGTACTAGCTGCTGAATGAACTGAGTGTGGTTGAGGCTGAGCTGCTTCTCAAGTCCTCGGATCTGGTAGGCAGCTATACTACCAGCCTGTGCCTGTGCATCGTGGCCGTCCTACGCCACTACCACGCCTGCCTCATCCTCAACCAGGACCAAATGGCACAGGTCTTCGAGGGGTAAGCAGAGCTTACCCCTGAGCAAATGCTGGTAGAACTTGCTTGGGAGGATCACATGGGCTCACCCTGGGAAGTACCTCCCATGCAGTCAAGGAAGGAATGATGTTGCCAAGAGACTGGAATCTGCTTCAGAGGGCCTCTAGGCCTCAACCCTACTGATCCTCCCAACCCTGCCTCTTATGACAGGCTCTGTGGTGTAGTGAAGCATGGGATGAATCGGTCAGATGGCTCCTCTGCAGAACGCTGTATCCTTGCATATCTCTATGATCTGTACACCTCTTGTAGCCATTTAAAGAGCAAATTTGGGGAACTCTTCAGGTAAGAGAGGTGGGAGGTAAGGGGTAGAGAGTGGGATGTAGTCCCGTCTTCTTCCCATTACCACCCATCTCAGGAGCAGAGCACAGCTCATTACCCTGTTGTCTACCCAGGGTCACTTGTAGATCCTGTCCTCCATGTGCCATTGCATTACTGAGAACAGGCCTACTGCCTCCTGAGACCTTTCCCTGTTCGTAGTCCTACATGGTTCCATTCCTACCCACTTTGCTGTGGCATATCTCCCTTTTTGTTGTCCCAGGTCCCTTTCCCTCACCATTTTTTTCTCCCCTGTGCAGTTCACCCTTGTACCCCACTTATTAAACAACGTTGTCTTCTTTTCCCACCTTTGCAGTGACTTTTGCTCAAAGGTGAAAAACACCATTTACTGCAATGTGGAACCATCAGAATCCAACATGCGCTGGGCACCTGAGTTCATGATTGACACCCTGGAGAACCCTGCTGCTCACACCTTCACCTACACAGGGCTAGGCAAGAGTCTTAGTGAGAACCCTGCTAACCGCTACAGCTTTGTCTGCAATGCCCTTATGCACGTTTGTGTGGGGCACCATGATCCTGATAGGTATGGGGCATGGGGTGTACTGAAGAATGGGCATCAGTAGCACCACAGCCTGATGTTGGGAGGGTGATATACTTGGGAGGCCCAGTTACCTTTGATTACTACTAGGGAAGAGATGAAAATTACTGGATCTAAGGTTTGGTGGAGCAAGGTTTTTCCTGAGGGCACTTGTGTTTTTCCCTAGGGTGAATGACATCGCAATCCTTTGTGCAGAGCTGACTGGCTACTGCAAGTCGCTGAGTGCAGAATGGCTAGGAGTACTTAAGGCATTGTGCTGTTCCTCTAACAATGGCACTTGTGGCTTCAACGATCTCCTCTGCAATGTAGATGTGAGATTTGGGATCGGCAGTTAGCAGGGCTGGGGTCTGGTTCTAGGCATCAAACTTATCTGAGTTCTGTAGGGTGGAGGTATGCTACTTAGAGTGGGGACCTTCTGACCATACTGAGGTGCCAAATCTGTCTGCTCTTTGCTCCAGGTCAGTGACCTGTCTTTCCATGACTCCCTGGCTACTTTTGTTGCAATCCTCATTGCTCGGCAGTGTTTGCTCCTGGAAGATCTGATTCGCTGTGCAGCCATCCCTTCACTCCTTAATGCTGGTGAACTACAAATCCGTAACCTTTAGAATTTTTGGACCAAACATTTCAGTACACAGTGGCTGTCCTCTCATTGATCAGTGTGGGACCCTCTGTTGTGGCTGGCTCCTGACCCTTAGGAGGCCAGTGCTTTGGTGCACCCCAGGCTGAAAAATCCTGTTTCCTCTTTTTTTAATCCTGATCTCTCTCTCTCTCTCTCTCTCTCTCTCTCTCTCTCTCTGTCTCTCTCTGTCTCTCTCTCTCTCTTTCTCTCCCTCCCTACTTCCCTCCCCCCCATCTCACTCTCTTTCTCATCTGGTGGTCTGAAGATGGAACCCAGGGCCTCTATTCATAGCATGTTTTCCTCACAGTGCATGATCTTTCATCCTTTGCTCCTATTACTACATAACAGTTGTTTGCTTTTCCTTTCACCTTCTCTGTCTTCCCCCTTACTCCTCCCACCACACACATTCATATACAAACACACACACAGTTTGGTTTGGTTTCATCCTTTCCAGATGTTTGTCATCCTTTTAGCTTGTAGTGAGCAAGACTCCGAGCCAGGTGCTCGGCTCACCTGCCGCATCCTCCTCCATCTTTTCAAGACACCACAACTCAATCCTTGCCAGTCTGATGGAAGTAAGTGACCCTGATCCAAGCCAGTTGCCAATAGAAAGCACCCCGCACACATACACACTTTTCCTGTTGTTTCCTCTGACTTCAGCTTCCTCTCCAGACAAGCCTACCGTGGGAATCCGCTCCTCCTGTGACCGCCACCTGCTGGCTGCCTCCCAGAACCGTATCGTGGATGGAGCCGTGTTTGCTGTTCTCAAGGCTGTGTTTGTACTTGGTAGGGGTGGGGGGTAGGAAGGGAGTGATGTCAGAAATGTGTATAGGGTGGAGTATCAGTTCAACTACAAAGGGATAGTCTTTCTCCCTCCCAAAGGTGGTCTCCCTGACCTTGGGGAGGAGAGGAGGGTGAGAAATATATTTCCGTCCCATAGGGCAACATTTGGGGGAGCTCCTGCCTTTGTAGGCCCAGGGTGGATCTCTACACAGTGTTCTGACCTCACTCTGCCCTCTGTATCTCCCACTGTGAACCACAGGGGATGCAGAACTGAAGGGTTCAGGCTTCACTGTGACAGGAGGAACAGAGGAACTTCCAGAAGAGGAGGGAGGAGGTGGCAGTGGTGGTCGGAGGCAGGGTGGCCGCAACATCTCTGTGGAGACAGCTAGTCTGGATGTCTATGCCAAGTACGTGCTGCGCAGCATCTGCCAACAGGTCAGTCCCACCTTCCTCCCACATCCCCTAAATGCCTCTGTATAATACAGGCCTGTTTCTATCCCATGATCAATACCACTTCCCTACTGTATATCAGGTCCCTTACCCACCCCAGCCATCCCTCTTCTCCCTAGCCCCCCTTACTGGTTGCCCCCAGTCCCTGATTATCAGCTTCCTCAGGAATGGGTAGGAGAACGTTGCCTTAAGTCCCTATGCGAGGACAGCAATGACCTCCAAGATCCAGTGCTGAGTAGTGCTCAGGCCCAACGCCTCATGCAGCTCATCTGCTACCCACATCGACTGCTGGACAGCGAGGATGGGGAAAACCCCCAGCGGCAGCGTATTAAGCGCATTCTGCAGGTAAGCCAAGGTGATGGGGTCTTGGAAAAAATAATGGGGCCCAACATGAAGAGAAGCAGTGAAAACTAAGGAGAGAGAGAGGAAGTTCAGTAGACAGATGAGGATATGGGAGGAAGGGAGTGAGAACAACAGCTCCAGTACAGGTTCTTGAATGAATCCAGTTTGGTCCCACTCAAGTAATAGGACTGTGAGGTGAGCACACAGCTGCACAGAGGGAGGGAGTATAGCTCATCAGTGAGAGGCATAACATCTGGGTAGTCTGGCTTGAGGCTTTGTACGTTTGGCCCTTTGGTTGTGACTCGGTGAGTAAGTACATGGTTAGTACTTACTAAATATGGATTTTGTAAGTAGTTACTACTTATTAAGCATGGTACTGTGTGGCCATGTACATGTATTTTGTCTTTTACTTTACAACCCTATGAAGTACGTGTAAATATCTCTATTTGACTATGAGGAAACAGGTTTAAAGAGGTTAAGTAACTTCTCCAAGGTCATACAGCTCAGAAGTTTAGAGTTGGTATGTAACTCCAGGTATGCCTGTGCCCTTTTCACTATTGCAGATATTTAGGTGATTGGAGGGTGGAAGAAGACAGCTATGGAAGAAAACCTAAAGGAGCAAGGTCCCTTCAGCTGAAGGAGATAGGGCTGACAATTAGCCAGTAGTAGCTTTCCAGTCTCCACAGGACTGAGAGATATTATCTTGGAAGGCCTTGTCTGGGACTTAACAGTTGGTCTAGAACAACAGAGGCAGGCTTCAACTTTATTTTATTTTTTATTTTTATTTTTGGTACTGGGAGTACCCTATCCCCCCCTTACTAGACCTTGCACTTTCCAGGCAGGCACCATGCTGCTGAGGCACTATGCTGCTGAGCTATTATCTCTGGCCCCAGCTTCAACTTTAATGTCAAGTATTTTTATTTTTTATGTTGAAATAACTACATTTTATTTTATAAGAAAAAGACAACTTTCCTTTTTTAAAAATTAATTTTATTGAGAAATTGCAATGACAGCTTCAAAACAGATTGGTAGTAGAGTTGCAACAATTAATACATTGCATATTGTTTTCTTTGTAGTAGTCATTCATAGTACAAGATGCAGACATGATATCCTCTCCAAAGATGTTTGCTATTCAGACAGATAGTGAGGTTAAACCCAACTATATATGTTGTAGGGCAATAATAATCTTCTCTTCTGGAGGGTTAACAGCCTAAGTTTGCAGACCGAAAATTAGAGAAAAAGAAGGGCTGCAAGAACAGCCAAAATTTTGGCCCTAGCCTCTCAAGGTCAGTGAGGACTCAGGCCATAGGAGAACCTATACTATAACATCATGTAACTCAGTTGCATCCCAAATTTTCTGATCAAGGAAACTATGGGACCACAGAAGAATATGATTGATGATGTAGTATGTGCCTAAAGAGAGTCACATGGAGAGAAAACATTCTCTCAGGCTTTCACAGAGAGCAAATTGGTCAAGCAATGGCCGTTACTCATCCACATGGCTGACACTGACAAAGGATCTACAAAGTGTGGTACAGGATTTTGGGATAAGTCTTGAGGGGACTTGACTGACCTTGTCAGATACAAAAGTTACATTTCTTGTTATATAGGTCTTCTTTATCCTGGTCTTAACCATCCAGTTGAAAAGTATAGAAACAAGGTATGAAAAGTGAAGCCATGTTAATATGCTGAGCTGTGGAAGGCTCAAGTAAACAGCTTCAGACATTGCCAGTCCTGTGGATAACCCACTACTATTGTGGACTACTGGACTATATTGGAATATTTTGCTGATTCATGCACCTACAATCTTTGGAAGGCAGTGGAATACTCATCTCTGACAAAAGCCAAACAAAAAAGGAGATATAAATGAAGGAC
The DNA here is from genome assembly GCA_004027165.1 of Ctenomys sociabilis. NCBI lineage: Eukaryota > Metazoa > Chordata > Mammalia > Rodentia > Ctenomyidae > Ctenomys > Ctenomys sociabilis. Next base: position 12,168 of record PVKA01041119.1, on the reverse strand, counting down.
CATTTTGTATCTGAATATCAAGTATTTAAAGGTTAAATACTATGGAAAGCTTTTTGATGCAAAGGGATATGAAGCTTTAGAACAAGAATCTAGAGGAAGATATGATTTTTTTTTTTTTGGAACCGGGCATTGAACTCAGGCCCTTGCGCTTGCCAGGGAAGCACTTATTCCACTGAGCCATCTCCCCAGCCCCAAGATCTGAAATCTTGAACTGTATTTAAAATAGGCGAGATGTCAACTATTTTAGATTATTGAAATATAATCTTTCCTTAAAAGGGGCATAGCAGACCCTTTTAGACCCCTAGAAACCTATGATTCAAAGTTATGGGAGATTCGGCTGGGGTGGTGGCACACCTATAGCCCCACACTCTGGGAGACTGAAGCAGGATTGCAAGATGGAGCCCAGCCTGGAAAACTTGGCAACTTTGCAAGACCCTGTCTCAAAATAAAAACATAAAAGGCTAAAGATACAGCTCAGTGCAAAGGCCCCAGGTGCTTCAAGCCCCAGTACCATACCCACAGAGAAGAGAAAAAGTTCCTTCCGTTTGTTTGTTTTAAGACAGTCTTGGAATGTAGTTCAGGCTGTCCTTGAAGTCATGTTGTAGCCCAGGCTGGTCTTGAACCCATGATCAATCCTCCTGCCCCAGCCTCACAAGTGCTAGAATTATAGCCATGCACCACCACACCTGCCAAGAAAAATTTTCTGTTATAGTTATGGGAGATTAGGATTTAGTTTATAGAGTGGTGGGTAGCTGGGGGTGATATGGTGATCACTAGCTTGGAGTGGGGCTTCTGTCACAGAACTTGGACCAGTGGACCATGCGCCAGTCTTCCCTGGAACTGCAGCTCATGATCAAGCAGACCCCTAACAATGTGAGTAATGCCTTCCCAGACCCTTTCCTAAATCCACCTCCAACTCGAGGAAGTGACCACCACCGGAGAACCTGGGTTCTAGCCAGGTGAGATGGCACATGCCTGCAGTCCTAGGCTGAGGCAAGAGAATTGCAAGCCTAGCCCAAACAACTTAATGAGTTAGCAAGTTCTTGTCTCAAAAAGAACAACATGGTAGCTCAGTATGAAGGGCCTGGGTTCAATCCCCAATATGGCCACCTCCAAAACCAACACTTAGGCTCTGGAACTGAGAAAAATAAGAGGGGATAGGAAAGTGGCAGATGTAGAGCTGGAGAAATGTGTTGGGAGTGCTGGAGTTCTAAGCTGAGGGGAAGCATGGCTGGGCTGACAGTGGAGCCTATTTCTTGGACCACAGATGTAGGAGGCATGCAGAGAAGAAAATGATGGGGAACTGAAGAAATGCAGAGTTGCTGAGGGCACAGCTCCCAACAGTTGTGTGCCTACCTTGCTATCCACCTCTACAGATGCACTCCTTCACCTTTATCTCATATCCTTCATACCAGGTTTCTTCCTTGGCCCTTGGTTGCCTATTTTAGCATCTCTGTGCCTTTCTTCCTTCCTAGGAGATGAACTCCCTCCTGGAGAACATCGCCAAGGCCACAATTGAAGTCTTCCAGCAGTCAGCTGAGACAGGATCATCTGGAAGTACAGCAAACAACATGCCCAGCAGCAGCAAGACCAAACCTGTGCTCAGGTTGGATAGAACTTGTTAGGCTTCATCCTCCCATGAATTTCTCTATTAGTTCCATGAATGATACCTGCCTTGGGGAGATACTGTGCATGTCCAGGGAAGGGAGCCCTCCTCAAAGCCTGTGTCTTCTTGTCTGACCCACAGCTCTCTAGAACGCTCTGGTGTGTGGCTTGTGGCTCCTCTCATTGCCAAACTACCCACCTCTGTCCAGGGGCATGTGTTAAAGGCTGCTGGGGAAGAATTGGAAAAGGGTCAGCACTTAGCTTCCTCTTCTCGCAAAGAACGGGATCGACAAAAACAAAAGAGGTAAAAGGGTTTAGGGGTGCTGGGATTGAGAAAAGAGCAGGCCCAGTGAAGAAGAAAATTTGGGGCCAAGGGCTGAAAATGGACATCATAGGGAAGTGGTAAATCAAGGGGTAAGAGTATCATGGCTGAATATACTCATCAATGGGACCTTGGCTAGAGGCATGGCTGAGCAAGAGGCCAGATCTTGAAGTCTAGGGTTTGGAGGAGTAAGAGGTTGGAAGTTGCCAGATCCCCAAGCCATAGCCCTCTTCTCTCCTCCCCACTCTCTTCCCCTCTCCCTCCCTTCCCTCCCCTCTCTACCCTCCATTCTCTTCCCCCTCTTCCTTGCCCTCTTCTCTTCTGCCTTCCCTTCCCTTTCTAGCATGTCCCTGTTGAGCCAGCAGCCCTTCCTATCGCTGGTGCTGACATGTCTGAAAGGGCAGGATGAGCAACGTGAGGGACTCCTTACTTCCCTCTACAATCAGGTCCACCAGGTATGGGTCTTTGGGCCATGGAGGTGGGAAGGGGGGCAGGAAAGCATATACCTAAGAGACCACTGTATGCTCGGAACTTTCATTAGTGACCAATCAAAACCCAGAGGATCCCTGAGCTGCATATTTGACTTAATTCTATTGTAGATTGTGAAGAATTGGCGAGATGGCCAGTACTTAGATGATTATAAACCAAAGCAGCTAATGCATGAGGCACTCAAACTTCGGCTCAACCTGGTAAGAGGAAAGCTGGGGAGAAGAAAGGAAGTAGGGCTGGGAATGCAATAAAGAAGACTGAGTTGGGGAGGGGCAAGGATAAGGAAGGAGACCCTAGATTTTGATCATCTTCAACTCTTAACTCAACTGTAGGGCCTAAAAGTCATTAGTAGGAATGGATCACTGTGAACAGGGGCCAGTAGCTTGCCCTGGATTCTCATAGGGACTCTCCCTCAGTTTCCTAGATGTTGACAGGTCCCTAGAAATACTAGAAACCCACTGTGGAATGTTGAGGGAAATCCTGGAAATCATGTAGTGCAACCCTCATCACATTATAAAAGGAAACTGGTCCAGACATGTTAAGATCTTGGTCATTAACCTAAGACCTTAGAGCAAACCATAAATACAGATGGAGCTTGGTCTTAGGGCTTCCAACTCCCCCCAGCCCATGCTCTAACTAACCTAAACTGGCTGCCTTCCTTGAGCCATCTGACTGATCTGTGGCCCTGGCAGGTAGGGGGCATGTTTGACACAGTACAGCGTAGCACCCACCAGACCACAGAGTGGGCTGTGCTTCTCCTGGAGGTCATCATCAGTGGCACTGTCGACATGCAGTCCAACAAGTAAGCAATGCCCTACCTAGGGAGGGGGTGCACCGCTGTTCCCACATCCCCAGCTGAGATTGGTGTGTGGCTGATACTGTGACCTGTGACCCTGGGTTCCTCAGGGCCTTGGTGCCCTAGCGCTGACATGTTGAACAATTTGACCTTGCCCTGAGACCTTTTTCTGAACTTTAGTGGGTACCTCCTCTCCTTGCTTTCTGACACAGTGAGCTCTTTACTACGGTGTTGGACATGCTGAGTGTACTCATCAATGGGACCTTGGCTGCAGACATGTCTAGCATCTCACAAGGCAGTATAGAGGAAAACAAGCGTGCATACATGAACCTGGTAAAGAAGCTGCAGGTGAGTGGAAGAAGCAAGGGTGAAGTTTGGAGGTTGCAGCTCTGCTCTCCCTGCCCTGGCTACATTTACTGTCCAATCTCAGGGACTTTTTCTGGCCAAAGTCTTCCAACCTCCTCTTTATCCCAGGTTCTATGCTATTCTCTGAGGCTTCCCAGACTTCCTATTATATATCTTTGAACTCTTGTCCCATCTTCCTGTGCCTACAGAAGGAGTTGGGGGAGCATCAGTCAGACAGTCTGGAAAAGGTTCGCCAACTGCTGCCATTGCCCAAGCCAACCCGAGATGTCATCACATGTGAGCCACAGGGCTCCCTCATTGACACCAAGGGCAATAAGATTGCTGGTTTTGATTCCATCTTCAAGAAGGAGGTATGGTGCACTGCCTTGGCTATTCTGCAGTAACCTAGAAGCTCTGGCAGGCACATTACTCAGAAGTCCATCAGGTTGTGAGCAGATCATTTTGCTTTCCATGTTTTATCTATACCTTTGGAGTCCTCCCTCCTTCCTGGACTCTCCTCCCCCTACTCCCTTTTCACACCACTGTTTCTCAGCACCCTGCTCTCTTCCCTCTGCCTTCTGTGTTGCCCTATGCATTTGTCTAGCTGATGATACATGTTTTATTTGTGTCATTTACAGTATTTAATGAGTAGCCATAATCATTGTGTATAGTTGAGAATTAAAGAGAAAAGAGGGTAGAGTTTAAAATACAAGATGCAGGGGCCCAGGGAGATGGCTTAGTAGAATAAGTGCTTCCCTGACAAGCACAAGGACATGAGTTCAAATCTCCAATTCCACAAAAAATACAAGGTGCAGGACCAGTGAGATAGCTTAGTGGATTAAAGCACTCGTTTAGGCAGATGTAGGGACCAGGGATTCAATCCCCAGCCTGCCTTGCCAGCCCTGCCCCTAGGGAGCACTGAGACTGGATGTGGTGGCCCACACTTGTAATCCCAGTACTTGGGCAGCTGGAAACTAGGTGGATCGCTACAAGTGTGATCTGTGTAGTAAGACCCTGTAGACCCTGTATTAAATACATAATAAAAAATAAATAAGATACGAAGTGCAGCTGGATGTGGTGGCACAGGTCTGTAATCCCAGTACTCAGGAGGCAAAGAGGTGAACCGCCATGAGTAGGAGGCTGGCCTGGGCTACAAAGTGAGTTCAAGGCCAGCCTGGACTGCATAGTAAGACCTTGTCTCAAAAACAATAACAAAAATCCTAAGTGCAGTTCCCTTTATGTGTGTGTAGTGTGTAGTGTGTGTGTGTATATATATATATATATATATATATATATATATATATATATATATATATATATATATATATACAGAGAGAGTGTCTGGCCCAGGGATCATACTGCAGTCCTTGCCCCTTCCTAAGCTTGCCTAATCAGGTGTGTTAGCGTGCTGAGCTATCTTGCCAGCCCTCCCTTCATATATTATATCCTTCATATATTATATCCTCTTCCTTGTTTGTATATCTGTCTCTGTTTCTCTGCCTGGCTCTGCCTTTTTCCATTTTTTTTTCCACCTGCCTCTTCGTTTCTCCTCTGGTTTCTGTCTGACTTACTGATCTCTTCTTTCTCTGCCTTGTCTTTAGTCTTTCCCTGCCTTTGCTCTCTTCCTCTCCTTCCTGTTTTCTTCTGAACATTGTTTTCTTTCCTGCCCAGCTTTCTTTTTCTCTTCTTACCCTCTTCTCTGTATCCTGTTTCTCTCTTTGCTCTCCCCAGCTCTGCCTCCACTGCTCCTCCCTGGTGCTGTTTTCCCTTGCACACCTCTCTGCTTGCATGACTCACTCTCTCCCTTGTGTGTGTGTGTGTGTGTGTGTGTCCCTGTGTGTCCACATCTGTCTTCTCACTGTCTGTACTGGCTAAAGTTACCTACAACTTTTTCTGTTCTTAATATGCTAACAGATATGTCCAATTCTACAAGTTCTTTGTGTTCTCCAAGTCTCAGCAGCTCATTGCCTCTCATTTTCTGGAACAGGGTCTACAGGTTTCCACTAAACTGAAGCTCTCTCCCTGGGATCTGTTTGAGGGCTTGAAGCCATCAGCACCACTCTCCTGGGGCTGGTTTGGGACAGTCCGGGTTGATCGAAGAGTGGCTAGAGGGGAGGAGCAGCAGCGGTTGTTGCTCTACCACACACACCTGAGGCCCCGGCCTCGGGCCTACTATCTGGAGCCACTCCCACTGCCACCAGAAGATGAGGAGCCCCCAGCTCCCACCCTTTTAGAGCCTGAGAAAAAGGCTCCTGAGCCCCCCAAAACTGACAAACCAGGAGCTGCTCCGCCCAGCACTGAGGAACGCAAGAAGAAGTCCACTAAGGGAAAGAAGCGCAGCCAAACAGCCACCAAGACAGAGGTTGGTGCCTGCTCACAATACATCTCCCCTAGGCCCCCATGATTTTGTGCATAGTAGAGAATGAGCGTTTCTGGTTTATAGGAGGTATGTGTGTTTGTGAAAAGAGATATCATTAGAATCATAATGAAAACCAGGTATGTAAGTTCAGCTCCTTTTCCCCTACTTCTTCACAATCCTCTCACCCTGCTCCTCTGCCACCCACACAGGACTATGCGATGGGCCCAGGTCGGAGTGGCCCCTATGGTGTGACAGTGCCTCCAGACCTCTTGCATCACACGAACACTAGCTCCATATCCCACCTTAGCTACAGGCAGGGCTCCATAGGCCTGTACACCCAGAACCAACCACTGCCTGCAGGTGAGTGCCAGCCACAAGGAGCAGTCCTCCTACCCAAGGACTACTCCACTACCCCGAGGCTACTGTGGCTGATGAGCTCTGAGAGGGTTGGAGGGAACAGGAGCCCAGACAGATCAGTCTAATCTGCTTTCCAGGTGGCCCTCGTGTGGACCCGTACCGCCCTGTGCGATTACCAATGCAGAAGCTGCCTGCTCGACCAACTTACCCTGGAGTGCTGCCCACAACCATGACTGGTGTCATGGGCCTAGAACCCTCATCCTATAAGAACTCTGTGTACCGGCAGCAGCAACCTGCAGTGCCCCAGGGACAGCGCCTTCGCCAGCAGCTCCAGGCAAAGATAGTGAGAGGGGCAGTAGGGAGGGCTGCCAGGGTGAGGGACTTTTACAAGTTGTAGGACTGAGAACATATTTGAGATCTTCACTAGGATATTCAGGGGGGAGATACAAGAAATGATATGGCAGAAAGCATTGTCTGAGTTTGAGGTTTCTCTCTTTTGTCCTTTAGCAGAGCCAGGGGATGTTGGGGCAGTCATCTGTCCATCAGATGACTCCTAGTTCTTCCTATGGCCTGCAGACCTCCCAGGTAAGGGCCTGGGGTTCTAAGCATTGGGGAGAAAAAGGCAAGCTGCGTGCATGCTCTTAGCCCTGACTGCTCTCCTCCTTCCCTCCAGGGCTATACTCCTTATGTTTCTCATGTGGGATTGCAGCAACACACAGGCCCCGCAGGTACCATGGTGCCCCCCAGCTACTCCAGCCAGCCTTATCAGAGCACCCACCCTTCTACCAATCCTACTCTTGTAGATCCTACCCGCCACCTGCAACAGCGGCCCAGTGGCTATGTGCACCAACAGGCCCCAAGCTATGGACATGGACTGACCTCCACTCAAAGGTACTCAAAGTAGTTGTGGGCTGGGAAACACTGAGGTCTGAGGGGGCATTTGATGTGGAAAAGCCATACCTGAAGGTGATGGGGCTGGTCTGAACTCTAGAGATGCTGGTAATACTTATGAGGCCTAGAGCCTGGGGATTTAGCTCACATTAGAACACTTGCCTAGCAAGTTGGGATCCCTGGGTTTGGACCTCAGCACTAAAAACAAAAATAAACCACACCCAAAGAACAATTTCAACCAAAAAGCAATAATAAGGCTAAGAGCTAGAAAAGATTCTGGAGACTAGGAGTCTCACATTTACTTCCCTAGAATTTCTTTGAGGTCCAAGAGGAGGAATCATTTGTTCATCTCTGATAAGAAAAGATCTGGGGTTTGTAGATATGATAAACCTGTATTCAGCAGTAGTACTCCAGGATGGAATTAGTGTTAGTCATCTAGTTGAGACCTAGTAACTGTATGTTCAGGCTCTGGAGCTTATGATTTAAAGCACTGCCACGGGGTACACTGATGAACTGCCCACTGTGTGGCTAGCACTATACTAGGTAGGAGGATTACATGAAGTGAAAGGTAGCAGTGGAGAGATAGACACAGACTGACCAACCGAGCCTCACCGCAAGAAACTTTTATTCTAGTTGAGGAATAAAACTATTACACTAGAGAATATTATAAGCAAAGATATAATCAGTTTATAGTTGGGTGCTATGAAGTAAAATGTGAGATGCTATCATTGTGGACCTGAGTCATTGGAGAAAGAGCCATGAAGGAAGTCAGACTTAAGTTGCCCTTTGAGGACCAGCTATGATTGGAATTTGTAAAAAAAAAAAAAAAAAAAAAAAAAAGGGAGAAAGAAAGTCATTCCAAGTAGGAGAGATAGTATGAACAGAGACTTGGGGCAGGAATGAGTAGTGTCTGGGAGATGAGAAGCACCATAGAATTTGTGCTGGGGAAGAAGTAGGGGGCTAGTTTCAGTGGGAGGCAAGTTGATAGATGGCCCTGGATGCTGAGCTTTATCACTAAGCACAGTCCCAGAAAAATCTGACTTGATTAAGACAATGATATTAGCCGAGCAGGTTGAGAGATTAGGTGAAATGAGTAGGTAGAATACACAGGGGGAGATGAGTGAAGATGCGAGACACAGGGAAACAGCCATAGACTGCCCTAGGGACTTGGGCACAGAGGGCATAAGGAATGGTAGGGCAATTGGAAATATTACTGGGAAAAATGGCAGCAGCACAAAATCTCAGTGTTTGTGTGATGTGTCATGTTCTGTGACTTTTCCATACAACAAAAATAACTAAAGCAGAATTGAAAAATGAAAATTAAGACTATGAGACAGGGGCCAGGGAGATAGCTCAGTTGAATAAGCGCTTGCCTGGCAAGCACAAGGGCCTTAACTCAATCCCTGGCTCTGAAAAAAAAAAAAAAAAAGAATACAAGACACTAAAATGGAGTATTGTCTTTACATCTTATTTCTCAACCTAAAAGTCTGTCAGACTGCAAATGTCTCTTCTGGTTAATACCAAGGGAGAATTAATGCAGAAACTTGTTAGGAGTTTGCTTTGTACTCTTCTACTCTTCCTGCCCTGTGCCTTGAGCCCTGGTTCTCTTGTCCCTGGAGATTTTCACACCAGACACTGCAACAGACACCCATGATGAGTACCATGACTCCACTGAGTGCCCAGGGCGTCCAGGCAGGTGTCCGCTCAACTTCCATCCTGCCTGAGCAGCAGCAGCAACAGCAGCAGCAGCAACAGCAACAGCAGCAGCAGCAGCAGCAACAGCAGCAGCAGCAACAACAGCAGCAGCAACAGCAGCAGCAGCAGCAGCAGCAGCAGTACCACATGCGGCAGCAACAGCAGCAGATTTTACGGGTAAGACCTCAGGATTCCATTTAAGACTTGGGAGCCCAAGGAAGAAGAGAGGCCCAGGATCACACCCTACTATCACTAGGATTAAATGAGCTATGCTGTACTAAGCACCCAACTGATTGGCTGCCTAAAGTAGTACTTAACTTAGTACCTTACCCTCCCCTTTTTCTTATTTCAAGTTCAGAATGGGAAAAAGTCGGACACTGTCTACCAGATAGAGGTAGTCCAGATTTGGCCTCCTAGCAGTGGTCTGAGAAGGGAAGATGGGGACCCAGAATTCCCTCCTTGCATCTTGGCTTCGATTCCCTTCCTATCCCCCTTCCTCAACTACAGAATCCTGTTCCTTTGCTTTCCTCAGAAGTATCTTTTTTTGTCTTCATAGCAGCAGCAGCAGCAGCAACAGCAGCAGCAGCAGCAACAACACCAGCAGCAACAGCAACAGGCAGCTCCTCCCCAACCCCAGCCCCAGTCCCAGCCCCAGGTAGCTGCTCAACATCAGCCCTAGGCTTAGGGATAGCTGCCTAGGTTGAGCACATAACTAGTATGCTGGTTTGGGGACAGTGTGTGGTGGGGTAGCTGTGGGAAGTAAGGCACGGCACTCTACAAAGGGGTGGAAGATGGGGATGAAGAAGGAGGCAGATGTTAAGTGTTCCACCTTCTGCTTCCTGTTTCTACCTCAGTTCCAGCGCCAGGGTCTTCAGCAGACCCAGCAGCAGCAACAGACAGCAGCTTTGGTCCGGCAGCTCCAACAACAGCTCTCCAGTAAGCATGCCTGCTTTCCTAAGGGAGCCCCAGAAGAAGTGGGTGATGGGGTGGGCAAAGTCAGCTGAGCTAGCCTCTTTAGGCCCAAGTTATGGGGGATCCCTTGTCTCCCCACCCCCCGCAGCTATAGGCCTGCTTGATCCTCCCACTCTGACAATCTCTGGTTTTTCACAGATACCCAGCCACAGCCCAGTACCAACATATTTGGACGCTACTGAGCCACCTGGAAGAACTGCTTGTGCACTGGATGTGGCCCTACCCTTTCCTCTTAATTCCCAATTCTCTTTCTGGGCTAACACCAGTAATGGTTGGGGCCCATCCCTCAGGCTCCATTTTTAATAAGTTTTTAGTATTTTTGTTAATGTGAAGCATTGAGCTGTTGGGTTTTTGTATATTATTTATATAGAGACCCCAGAGCTGTTGCACCCAATACACAGAGCTTCTTTGCAAAGGGAGTGTGTGAATTTGTGTGGGGAAAGGTTGGTCTCTCAGGAGAGTACTGGAGCTGACCAACAAGTCAGTCTTCATGTGGTTCAGAATCCCACCCGTTTACTTCCCACCCCCTGTCTTTCTGAATTCCAATTGAATTGCTACCCTCTCCTCTGGCTCCAAAGCAGCATGTTGAGGTACAGGCCCTCCATCCCTTAAGGGCAGTTCACCTCATCCTCTAAGCATTGCCGCATTCTTTACAGTCTTCCTCTGTGGGAGACATACCACTGGGATTGGGCAGGACCATTAGGCTAGGGGAAAAACCATGGGGGCTACTAGGCTTTGAACACTGGGTGGAGTGTAGGGGTTAGCTACTGGCTACCCTCTTGGCCATCTCATGTGGTTCCATCTTTGCACCAGGTAGCAGCCTTTCCATAGGCTAGAGGGCTTCCCTAAGTCCCCTTTCTGAGAATTGCCCCAGTTGGGCAATTCTTATTCACAGAACAAGTGGAAAAGAGCCCAATGAGAAACAGCACCCATGTCTCTGCCTTACTGCTGGAACTCCTTGTTTTTACACAACCCACATTCAGAGCCACCCAGGATGACTATTGCTCACTCCCATTTTACAGTACGAACTTGCTCTAGACACATTTGGAGCTGTGGCTGGACCATTCTCGGGCCCCTTTCTTTGTGCTTTGAGTCCTAAATCCAAGGCTATGTAAGAGAACCAGCTGCTTTATGACTGGAGTCTTCTGATCTGCCCAGCTGGGACTGGAAGAGGACCAGGGCCAGCCAGGTGGGTGGGTGGGGGTATGAAAAGATCTGGCAACTTAAGGGTAATTTCGAAGCTGTTGTTGGGTCCTATTGCTGAGAAGTGTCAAGTATGTGGATAAAACCAATAGTGCCAATTAATACATAACAAAAAATAAAATCCCTCTCCTAGGTCCTACAAAGCCCTCACGCATATGGGATTTTCAGTTCAAGAGCTGTATGTACAAGGAATTGAACTCTTTTGACAGGTTAAAGGCAAATAGGACTGAAACTTCATGTCTATACCCTAATATAAGCCCTCCATTGCCACATTCTTTACAGGAGTAAAGGCTTCTCCGGAATAAGTGATATTTTTGTGGGGAGGGTTGGGGTGCTAGGCCAACTGGATAGGTGCATTGCATACAGAAATAGAAGACAAACACATAGGGGCTGGGAGAGAGTAGAGAGCAAAGTGGTCAGCCACCTGGCCCCAGCTGAAATAATAGAGGGAAAGCAACGACAATGACCTTTGGGAGAGTGACAGATGAGAGCCATGTGGCTCCACCAGTACTTGCTGCCTGGGTAGTTCTGGTGCTGAGGAGAGATGAGGAAGGTCACGTGAGATTGAAGCATGTCTGTGGAGTGCGACTAGGGGTCCTCAGTTTCTCCCTTTGTTTCAAGGTCTCAAGCTTTGCAGGTAAAGTTTAGACCGGCTGCCCTGAAAGATGGCCTGCCTGATAGTTTGTGATATGAGGTGTATGTGTTCCAGAGAGGAGAATGTGTGAGCAAGCTTGCCTGAGCGTGGGGTGGGGGGTGGGGCCAGGCCGGAGAACTTGAGCCATCTCTGGCACAAAAGGAGTTAATGGCAGGGACCGCACCCCCCCCACCCGTATCCGGACACGCGCAGCGCGCCCCCTCGGTGCGCGGGCACAGCAGCCAGGCTGCCGGAGAGCTGATCTCAGGATTCGGGTGCGGAGCCTTTGGCCTGGAGGCGATATGGGTGGTCCGTGGCGGGGTTCAGTCGCTTGCAGCAGCCTGGGGAACAGGTGAGGCCACCTGCCCCGTCTCATCCTCTAGCTGCCCATACCTGGCCCCATCCAATCTCCTCCCTATTTCAGGCCCCTCCAGTCCCCATCCAGTGCCCCCCATCCCTTTCAAACCCATGTTCCCATCGGCACCCCTGGTCCCCCCAGC
>PVKA01041118.1:0-18297 GCA_004027165.1 Ctenomys sociabilis | reverse complement strand
TTAGGGGCATGCCAGTCTGTTTTGTGCTGTATGTGCTATATGTCTGTACCTGTGTCTACATCTAGTTTTTTGTATCAGTGAGATTATACAGTGTAGGGTTATTTTCTACTCTGATAGACAGTGTTCTTTGGAGATCTCACCATATTCCACTTCACTCTTAGGGAGGCTCGTTAGTGCTCTGAGGCGTGGCTGTCCGGGAGCTGAGTGTTCTCCTGATGCTCATCACGCTTGTTTCCTTTCTGTTGCATGCAGCGCTGCAGTAAACATCCTCGTTCCATACATACATCTTATACCTCTAGGTTGATACCTGCAGGATAAATTGTCTTGGCGGCTGGCTGAGTCATGGCCTGTGTGTCTTGGGTTTTCATAGACGCTGCTACACTGTCTTAAGATGCCTTAGTCTGAACTTCCAATTCTGTTTTTTTTCCCAGCAGAATAGATTTATTGAGGGAAAAAAAGCTCCTGTCCAAGAGAGGGACAGGAGGGGAGCCCGACTGGGTAGTTCCCTTTTTTTTTTTTTCTTTTGATGAATCACTGGGGAGAAGTGAAGGCATCCTGCTGGTAGTGAGAAAAGACTTTAGAGAGAGAACTTGAATTCTTGATCCATTCCCAGGTTAGTTTTAGGATTACTGATTAATAATAGAACCAAAATAAGTACTTGGCATTTAGGCCTGTAGGACTCCTCTCTGGATAACTGGCAGCAAAGTTGCTGCCCTTTACTCATCCCGAGCTGGTGCGATGCGGTAAGGAGTGGATGTTCCACAAGGTGAGCAGATCTCTCTCAGTAAAGGCGTTACCTAGATAGCAGTGAAGGTGAAGCAGAATTTAAAGGGTGTGGTAACTTGGCATCCGGGTAACTGCAGGTCACTCTTTGATTAGCATGATGGTTATTAGGAGCGGATGCTGTCTCCTCTTCACAGCGTTTCTTTCTCAGGCCCTCAGCAGCTTAGATCCTGCTCAGTGGGCTGCTGAGGACGCTGTCCTGCAGCTGCTAGACTTCCACCTGTTAAAGACTTTGTACTTAAAACAAGTGTTTCTTGGAACAAATACTAAGCAGGTGAGACGCTCCCAGCATCCCAACTCACTTCAGTGAAAACTGCAGAAAGACGGGACCACCAAGCTCCAGAGCAGATGAAGCCTTCGAAGGTGACAAGTACAGTGGTTGTGAAGCCCTCACCTGCCTTAGTTAGTCCCTGGTGAGGCTTTCCCTAGTGTAGAAGTGAAAGGAGAAAAAAAGAAGGAACTGTTCCCAAAGCTACGTTTATATAATATGTGATTAATGCGACTACTCTTTTTTTTTTTCCTGAAATTGAATTGATTTGCTTTTGGAAGATCCTTCTTTTTTTTAATTAAAGAAAATGTAACATGTTGACTAATTAGTTACTTTTAAAAATATCAGGCTTACTGAGGTATAATTTTCTTTCTTTGGCACCAGGAGTTGAACTCAGGCCCTTGTAGTTGCCAGGCAGGCTCTGTTCTACTGAGCTATATCCCCAGCCCTGAGCATAATTTTCATGCAGTAAACTGTACTCTTTTAAGCATTAAAGAATCACAATTATGCTACCTCCAAATTTCCCTTATAATCCTAATGTGGTCAGCCCCCCACTCCCTTTACCCTCTTAGCAATCATAACCACTAACTGAGCTCCTGGCTGTGAGTTTTGCTTTTTCTAGAATGCTCTGTCTAGATGGAATCACATGGCTTTTAGTGTCAGACTTCTTTCATTTACAAAAATGCTTTTGAATTTCATCCATGATATTGTGTATACCAGTAGTCAACTCTTTTACATTTTGCTATTTTAGTGGGTATGTAGCAAATTTTCTTGCTATTCTTTCTTACAAAAATCACAAGTGGTTGATCGTAAATCAGTTCTCAGACTTAAAGTGCTTTGGCATTTGAAATCGAAAGATCTGGCTATGAGCCTAGCCCTGTGTGGTTACATAGAAGACTCTAACTAGGAAGTTAGGGCTGAGACTTGAGAGGTAAGTGGATGCACCGTGAACCCGGAACTCCTTGCTCTTGCTGTGACCTCGCAGCTGGCTGCTCAGGGCACGTGCTTCCTCTGCAGGTAGTGGGACCCGCTCTAGGTTGTTTCTGGATAGACGGGAGTTGCCAGCTAGTGGAGAACCTCCCATTTTTGAATTCTCATAGGTTTAAACTGTGACTTTTATGCTAAGGGTAAAGTTAGGGTGCAGGATTAGTATCCTAGCAACAGTAGAAGACTGACTTTCTCTGGAAACAATCAACAAAGCAGCATCCCTGGATGGATGGATGGATGGATGGATGGATGGATATATATATATATATATATATATATATATATATATATATATATATATATATATATATATGTACTGGGATTTGAACTGAGGATAATGTGCTTGCCACAAGGTAGGTGCTTGTGCTGCTGAGCTATATCCCCAGCCTGGTTTTATTTATTTATATGTTTAGCAGTTTTCCTCTACTTTGTGTGTGTCTTCAGAGTTAAAAATTTAAATGGTTCCAAAGTGCAGATGTCAACCAGTCTTCTAAATTTTTAAGTCAGGATTCTCATTTACATCATTCTGTCACTGCTGGTCAATTTTCTTTTCACTGAGTTTATTGGTATAATTTAGATATACGTAATGATCATTTCATCACAGGAGATTTATACCTGTCCATGATATGTCTTGATTCTTCTTTTTTCCCAACCCCCCTCCTTTCAACCTCTCTTCCTCTCCTTATTTACAAAGCTTTGCTTCCATTTTATTCTTCTTTTATTATTTTTCATTTCTTTCCCCCCTTCTCTCTCCCTAGTTCCTCTTTGCTTTTGAATAATTTCTTTCTCTTTCACAATATCTATTGTATACTTTGGCCTTTATTTACCCTTTCAGTTTCTCACGCCATGGGGGCATTGCAATATTTACTCGTGTTCAATGTATTTCAATTAAGAGTATGGTCTCAGGTCCATCCATTTACCGAGAGATGTTTCAAGTTTATCCTTCTTTATGACTGAGTAGTACTCTATTGTTTGAAAAAAACAGATATTTTTTATGAATTCCTTGGGTCATTTGGGTTGTTTTCAAGAGTTAGCTGTTGCAAACTGTGTTGCTGTAAACATGGATGTGCATACATCCCTGTGGTATGATATTTTTAATTCTTTTGCAAAGATGCCAAGGAGGGGAATAGCTGGGTCAAGTGGGACCTCTAGTCCTAGTTTTCTGAGGAATCCCCACACTGATTGGCACAGTGGTTGCACCAGTCTACACTCCCACCAACAGTGGAGAAAGGCTTCTTTCCTCCACAGCCCCTCCAGCATTTGCGATTTGCTCATTTCCTGATGGCAGCCATTCTTCCTGCAGCGAGGTGGGATCTCAGCATTGTTTTAATTTGTATCTCTTGGATGACCAGGGATGCTGGACATTTTTTCACGTATTTGCCAGTTGTGTTTCTTCCTCTGAGAAGTGTATATTCATTTCAGATGTACTTTTTGGGTTGGGTCTTTAAATTTGGGTAATCTATTTTTTCAATTCTCTATATATTCTGGATATTAGTCCTTTGTCTGCGGGACAACTGGCTAAAAGTTTTCCCTACTCTGTGAGTTATCTTTTCACTCTGTGTATAATTTCTTGTGCTGTGTAAAAACTTTTTAATGTGCTGAGATCTCATTTGTTCATTCTTTGTAAAAACTTTTTAATGTGATGTCATTTGTTCATTCTCCTGCAAATTACGTTTTTTTCATGAAATCTTTGACTACATCTGTCTTTTGTGCAGTCCATCAAAGGAAACTTTCACAAGTCTTTTAAGTTAATTTGATTTTCAAAATGCCTTAATGATACTGCTTAAAAGTACCGGTTGGCCTTTTTCACTAATTTGGAGGGTATGTGAAATCATTGCAGAGTGAGCATTTTTGAGTTCGTATGGACTCTAAATGAACCATGCTCTGATTATATCCATCTTCCAATTTGTGACATTGTGGTTTAGAGGAACTATTATAGGGCTCAGTGTGAAGAGACACCTTGAAATCCTTGCTTTGCCAGCTATGCATTGAATATATTTACTGTTTTTGATCCTACCTCCTCATCTTGGAAATAGTGACAACAGCTATTGTATAAGGTGGCAGTGCTAGTGAAAGCAGTTGTGATGTGGACCCCCCAGAGGGCTAGAGGTTCCACAGGACCTGCTGATTTTCAGTGAGGCTGCTGCATGGAAGTCCAGTCTTGACTGCCCTTGGAGCACTAAGAAGGCCTTCAAGGAAGCCAAGTCTGCTTCTTAGCTCATTCCTGGTATGTGTCTGTTTTCAGGGAAGTTCTGTCACTCCTATCTTCAGAGAACTTGGGGTCAGTCAAAATTACAAAAGTCATTAGGGGAGGGGAGGGGAGCTAGAGAAATTTAGAAATTATATTTTCAAGTTACATTTAACCTGGAGAAAGAGGACAGAGGTTGAACAAATATAGGGCATTTAAGAGATTCTCAGGTTTTGAAGATGTTAGTTTCATTGGCTTTAATTCTGTCCTGCTGAGGGCATATTTTACTTGGCCATGGAGGTGACTTTCCTTGTAGGTGGCCTGTGTCTAAGCTCCTGTTCAGAGTCTGCTGTGATGCTCATTTTCTACCTTCTCCCCTGGCCTTTCAGTCTTAAAGAATCTGTGTGTGTTGGGCAAGGGATGTGGTTCAGTGTTAGAGCTTGCTCCTTGTATGTACAAGGTCCTGGTTTGATCCCTAGCACCATAAGGAAGAAGGGGGAGGAGGATGAAGAGGAAGAGGAAGAGGAGGAGGAGGAGGAGAGGAGGAAGAAGATGAGGAAGAGGAGGAGGAGGAGGACAAAATGCCTATATGAACAAGTTAAAGGAGAAAGCTGTATTTGTAAAGGTGTCAGTTCTTACCTGTCCCCAGGGCAGGGTGGCATGACTGTGGGAGGAGGGGAACAGTCCACAGCAGGGGACATGGGAAGTGGTGAGCTTACCTTCCTGTGTCCTTTTATGTTCTGCCCAGGCTACAAGCCTGTTGGTTGGTGCCACCCATACCCTGAGGGGCTTCTGTCTTCAGTAAATTCATTCGGCCACACCCAGAACTATGTGCTAATCCTATCAGTGGACTAAGTGAGTATCTCACACCAGGATCCAGCCTACCTCTGGGCACACGAGGCCTCATGGGGATGTATAGGTGCAAACCATACAGCTGGGCCCTTCTGACTGGACTTCCTATCCTTGCTGTGGGCATATTCTTACCATTCACAGCTTCCAAAGTTCTCTTTTTCCATAATGGAAGTAGCATTGAAAAGTTAATTATTACTGCCTGTGCATAATATAAAACATTCCAGAGATAGGAGAGTGTAAAGACTGGCTTTATGTTCAGGTGCACCTCCTTCCAGAGGTGTTTACTCATAGAAAAGCAGCGGGACACATTACTACATTTCCAGGTCCACCCTTCTGGTCTTTTGCTGCGTAAGTACATACACAGCAGTCACAATTGTACTTTCACGAACAGCATTTCCCTTCAGGCCGAAGGCCTCTAGGACTAGCATTTGGCCACGGGTCTCTTATGTGTTAGGGTTAGTTTTAAAATAACTATGTGAGCTGTGCGATTGGAAACCTGTTTCTTTTTATTTCTGCTATCTCCAGGAGTGGGTTTTGGCTTTTGCTGGGGATTAATCCAGGGCCCCATCATGATTTCCTTCATGCGAGGTAAGTGCTCTGCCACGGAGGTGCCCCCAGCTGGCTTAGCCTTCATTTTCCAATGAGCTGCTTTCCTTGTTGGTAGTTTCTGAGGCATAATTCCTGGATCTGTTCTTGATTCCACCCAGATGAGTTGAACTAAGGAAATCTTTATTGGGCTGTCATGGTATAGTCCCATCTAATGGCACAGGTAGCATATCATTTCCCCCTACTTATGAATAAATCAAATACGAAAATTTAGATATTCTGGAACCTGAAATAGTTTCAGTAGTTCTTATAGTTAAGTTCTCCCTCTGGACTCACAGGGCCTCAGGCTTTTATTACCTAGCATTTGTTACCTTGAGCTCTAATGATGTGGCCTCCTGTCTGTCTCACACATTTGACCTCTGCTCCCTGGGAGCGGACACGTGATGGTCACGCCCGGGATCCTGATCCCTCGGGATGTTCATCTGTGTCGGGAGATGAAGACACTGTGGGGAGATCGGGTTGGTCCATGGCTGCAACGCATTGTCCTTGCCAGGAAGTTCTAAATTTAAATGCAAATTTTAGGATAAAGTCTTATGCAGATTTGGTCATGGAGGAATACGATTGTCTAATTCAGGATTTAAAATTCATTATAAGTCTTAGGAGATCTTGAACGAGCTGTGAGAACCGCTGAGTTTTGGGGAATGGTTGTATAAATATTCATGCCAGAAGTTGCCCAAATCACAAACTTCTTTTTTTCCCATCTGCTTAGGATGATAGTTGCATAGTCATCCGTGTAAAGTTTTGTGGTCTCAGAGCCCATTCTTGTTCCTTGTGACTGGGGTCTGGACATCCTCAGGAGTGGGTGACGTAGTACTCCTGACCTCATGCTGCCTGTTTTTACACAGCCCCCGCTTGGCTTCAGACACAGGTGATAGGGCCCCTAACACACCTGCCCAGATTTTGCTGTGATGTTTGGTCCTTCCCCTTGCAATTAGGGGGCTGAGTGAGGGCATGATGAACCATTGTCCTGTAGGCATGGAGGCTGAGGCATGACAGACTGGACTGGACAGTGACGGGTACTGGTTGGTCCCCTTGACAGGAAGAGCATGTTTGGGTGTCTTTTGTCCCTAGAGCTATGTACAGTCACTTGGCCTGTGTCCCCACCCATGCGGTTAAGTATACAAGGGTCTTTAGTGGAGGGGCCCCACTGAGGAACCTAGTAGGTTGCTAGAAGCAGACACCTTTGTTTGAGGACATTCAGAGACCATAGGAGGGAGTTAGGGATAAATTAGTGCTGCGTTGGGGAATTCAAATACTTGTCCTTTGGGGTGGGAAGGGGTGGTTGAGGTGGGTCATTCTATCTGACTGTATGTTCAATCCACAGTAAAATGTGAAGAGTGAGGAGCTTTGATGGTAGAATTTTTAATTATTCCTTCTTGTAATGTAGGTTTTTGGAGGTGAGAGATAGCTCCCTTGACTTTTTGTTGTAGGGGTGTGAGCCAGAGGGCTTTGCAGAGGTGGTTTGATAGCTTTGTTAGGATACCACCCAACAGGAAGCATCTGCTTGCCAGGACTAGCTCAGTGACATCTGTGAGCTCTGAAACCACATGGTTCCAAGTGACTGGAGAAATTATTCCGTCCAGCTGCACACCAAAATGTTAATGCTAATGATGAAGACATACAAGTTGATTCTATTCAAAATAATGCCAAACTTTATCTAGAGAGCCCTTCTAATAAACACTGATGTTGGAGATAAGCTGGTAAATGATGTTGAACACACTAGGGAGGCAGAAAGCAGGAGGATCACCATGAATGTGGGCTGTATAGTGAGACCCTGTACAAAAAAAAATGACGTTGAACACCTCTGTTTTATGATTAAACAAATTTGAGGCCTTTAGACTAACTTGGGAAAACTCAACAGACTAGAATCATTGAAAGGAAGTGCTTTAGGGCTCCTGTACCAAAGTACCACAAATTAGGGTGGCTTATAAAGAACAGAAACTTAGGTCTCTTAGTTATGGAGGCTGGGAAGCCCAAGATAAAGTATGGGCAGATTTGGTTCCAGATGGAGGTCTACTTGGGCATAGTGACTTGTTGCTGTGCTCTTACATGGCACAAGGGACGTGGAGTTTTTGGGGCTGCTTTCATGAAAGGACTGATCTTATTCATAAGGGTTCTGTCCTCATGACCTACCCCCTCCCAAGGGCCCCCAGCTCCCCAACATGGGTATTTGGGAGGGGCAGTTGGCATAGGCTTTTATATCATAATAAATGGGTAAGGATTTCAAACTCGCTTTTTTCTCTTGTCTAAAAAAATACCCAAGGAATAGGATAAAACATAAATTCTAAAACTGCTGCCTGTCTTACTCTTCTCTTGTTGCTGGGACAAATA
This sequence comes from Ctenomys sociabilis, assembly GCA_004027165.1. Taxonomy (NCBI): domain Eukaryota; kingdom Metazoa; phylum Chordata; class Mammalia; order Rodentia; family Ctenomyidae; genus Ctenomys; species Ctenomys sociabilis. The sequence goes on along the minus strand of PVKA01041118.1, from coordinate 10,282 downwards.
CCTGACACCCAGAATAAAGGAAGGAAAGGCTTATTTAGCTCGCAGTTACTGGAGGTTTCAGTCCATATTCATCCGGCTCCAAGGCAGAGGGGCACACGGCAGAGCAGCAGTTCATGGCGGCTGAAGAGCAACAACAACAAAGAGCAATGGCTACAGAAGGTCTGTCTCTGTCTCTTGTGTTACATTCAGGCTCTCTGCCCCAGGCTGGGGGAAGGACTCACATCCATAATCCCAGCAGTACTAAGATTCATAAACCCAGCCTTGGATTATGTAATCCCAGTGGATCTTGGGTTAATCACAAATCCTGGAAGTCCTCACCCCATGAGTACATGAGGCTTTGGGGGGACAACTACACACTACATAATACTACGCAATCTAAGACTAAGCCATGTGATACTGTTGAAATTAATCAGAAAGGAAATGTAGAATCCAGGTCTTTAGTTGGTCTTAGTCATGTTTCGAGGGCCCCGGTGCCGCATCTGGCTGATGAGTTTGTTGTGCGGAGCAGCACTGGTGCTGAATATTTCCATGTTCGCAGGACGATCTGGTGGGGAGAGCTGATTAAAGCTTCCTTTGCTCCTCGCCGGTGTCTGAGATGTCAGGCTTCATCTCTTGCTGTGGAGCTATGGGCAGGAGTTTAAGCTAGAAAGGCCGAGTGTGGCTCTCAGCCCTTCCATCCTTCTTTTTCTCTCTCCATCCCTCCTTCCCTGTGTGGTCTTCTCTAGGGCCCTGGCATTAGAGTCACGGTTGCTCTCTCTGCTGCAGTTGCCTCCTCTGTGCTGCAGGGACCCAGGCCTTTCTTGTGCGAGGCAGAAACAGATCATCTCTGTGGTCAGGTCTGCCAAATATTCGCTCACTGGAGCCATTAATGGAGAAAACCTCTCCCATGCTTGTTGCTTTTGGAAGGGAGAGAAGACTGAGGGGTGACTGCCAAAATGAAGCGTTGCCACCAGAGGTTGTTTATTTTTTTACTTTTTATTTTTTTGTCTTTTTTTGGAGATAGGGTCTCACTGTGCAGTTCAAGCTGGCCTCAAACTCACTTTGTAGCTCAGGCTGGTCTTGAACTCACAACAATCCTCCTGTCTCAGCTTCCCAAGTGCTGGGATTACAGGCATGCACCACCACGCCCGGCTGAGGTTGTTCAAATGCCACTAAAGGTTGTTTAGGCCCGGGAGCAGCACAGCTGGTATTGGCTGTGCATCAGTTTCAGGTGGGTCCTGTCCCACTGCGACAGCCTGCAGGCGCCCCGTGTTCCAGCCTGTGCTTTCATACTTCCTTGCTTTGTCCATGCTGTTTCCTCCATGAGAAGTGCCTCTGCTCCTTTGGTGCCACAGACTCGTCCCCTCTCCTCCTGGGGATGTCCCTGGATGGCAGGGACTGTGGGCGCTGTTAGGACACGTGGCCAGTGGGTGTGGCCCACATCATGCATGTTAAGCGCTCAGTACTGCCAACCCTGCACCCGCTCCAGTATCAGTGACAGTGTCAGTGTTGGTGCTAGTACCTTGGGTTGTGCTACGATTGGTGGTGCTGGGTTTGGGTTCCTCAAAACACTGATTCAAGTTAGCACATTTTATTTTCCTTAATATTGTAATATTTTGCATTAGGTCAAGTTGGAGCATTCTTTCATGCACAAAGACCACTCGCCATAGGTGTAAATCAGTCAGAAGAAAAATTAAAGCAAAATGTGTCAGTTTTTTTGAGAAGAAGCTAGCAATTGTAAGGAACATGCTTTGGCCAAGGAAATACTGAGTGGCACCACTGATGCATCTGTGTGACAAGGCTCTGAAAGGCACTTGAGTGCCTCACGTATCCCCGCACTGACCGTGGGTGGCCAGTACTGTGCCGCCGAGCACCCTGAGGTGAACGATGGGCCACGTGCTCACGGACAGCACATGGCTGTGCTTTCTAATGAACTGACGTATGAAGCATATGCCATGGAATTCACCCTTTTGGAGCATGCAGTTAAGTGGTTTTTAGTATTCTTCAAAGTTGTAGAGCCGTTATTATTTTAATACAGAAGGATTTTATCTACCCCCAAATAAACTCCAGTTCCCGTCACACTTCCCACCCTCCCTCTTCCCACCTCAGCGGCTGCTGTGCACCGTCTCCAGGAATTTGCCTGGTCTATGTAGATGGAATCCTGCAGCATCGTGGCCTTTTGCGTTGGGCTCATTTGGCTTAGCACAGTGAGCAAACTCATTCATGTTGCTGCATGAATTGGCACTTTCCTCCTTTTTATGACTGAATAATACTTCATTGTGTGTGTATACCACATTTTAAATCCATGTATCAGTTAATAGAGATTCACTTACTCTTTGATGGTTCCTCACTTTTACTTTTTGGCTGCTGTAAAATGTAGCTATGAACTTTTGTGTATGTTTTTAATTCTTTTGGGTGTATACCTAAAAGTGGATTGCCGGACCATATGGCAACTCCATGTTTAACTTTTAAGGAAGCAGCAGACTGTTTTCCAAAGCAGCTGCCCAGTTTTGTATTCTTACCAGCAACATGTGAGGGTTCCAATTTCTTCACATCCTTGCCAACATTTGTTATAGCTCCCATACTGGTGGGTGTGAAGTGATAACGCCTTGTGGATTGGATTTGCATTTTCCAAAAGAATAATGATGCTAAGGATCTTTTTATATATTGGTTGGCCATTGATATATCTTCTTTGGAGAAATATTTATAAAAATTCTTTGTCACTTTTAATTCATTTTTTGTCATATGAGTTTTTTTTTAAAATATACTTTGGGTACTAGACCTTTGTCGGATATATAGTTCGCAAGCATTTTGTTCCCATTATCTGTTTACTTTTCTCACCTTTTTTTGAACATGAATTATTTGTAGAACAGAGTCTGGAGTATGGTGAACAGACTAGGGGATTGGGCTGAAGGGTGTGGCTCCTTGCTAGGACAGGGCCGCTCACCCTGCCTAGGGTAGGCAGTGGCCTTGAGTTAGTCAGATGGTGGTCCTGCTTAGCCTTGGTTTCTACCTCTGGAAATTGGGAATAGTAGTGACTGCAACCCTGCAGGGCAGTGGGACTCAGTGACACCAATCATGTCACAAATGTCAGCTGTTTCTCTGTGGGTGTGTGACTAGGTTGTTGAGGGAGGTGCCACCTGAGGACGGATCACTGAGGAGCAGTAGCTAATGACCCCTCGAACCTGACTGTACACGTGCCACCCAAGTGAGCACCCCCGAAACCTGACTGCAGCAACTCCTACCCCAGAAGGCTTGATAGGCTGCTCAGATGTTTAATTTTTATCCATTTGAAAGCTCCAGCACAATCCAGATGTAACCATCTTGGCACTGTTCATGCTATGTGTCTGCTTGTGAGGGGCTGATTTCACTCTCTGGTAGGCTGTGGGGTTGTGAGCAAGTACTGTAGGCTGTGGGGAAGACAGTGCTGGGTTTAAAGCTAGCTCCTCAGCACCATTCAGGACGTTTGTCTGTGAAATGGGTGCAGTGCTTGTGCTCTGTGGGGAGGACTGCCTGAGGTTGGGTCTGCTGTGCTCCTAGCACAGAGCCAGGTATTGAGTTTGCTTCCATGGTGGGTGCTGGGCTGACTGGGGGGTGCTGCTAGGTTGGGCCTCTCGAGGCCATCACCCTGGAGATGCACAGCTTATAAAACAGAATATTTTGGGTAGACAACTGAGTCTAAGGTTATCAGAAATGCTTTTGCTTATGTAAAAAATAAAACTTATTAAAGAAGTTGATGAAAAGTTGGCAAAAAAAATGAGGAAGGTCTACCATGGTGGAGCCAGTTAACAAAAACAAGAAGCAGCTTAAGGGTATGGGCACATATGCCTGTGCATGTTCGTGGGCTGATGTCAAGGTTAGAGGTGGATCAGAGTTTAGGATTCAGTGTAGGCAGGAATTTTAGTTCTACCTTTTGATACTATTTGAAAGTTTTACCTTCTGCATTGATTAAGTATTTGTGTTTAAAAATATGGTTACTCAGTTAAAATTTAAATTGATCGCTTCTTTCATTGTGGACTGGCAGCCACTTTGCACAGCGCGGTGCCCTTGGGCTGCTGGCAAGTTGGTGCTTGTCCGTGGGCGGACTCTCCCACCAGGTAGTCACTGATTAACTCCTCATTATGATCTTCACTTGGAAGTCTGAAGGCCTAATGTCCTTGAAGATATTCAATAATTCCAAATTCCTGCCAGTTCCAATTAGGCTTCTATTTTTGTCACTCTGGATTGATTTTACTTGATATAGTTTGGAGTGTTTAAATTTTAATGCTCTTTGGGGGAAGTGCTGCTTTTCTCCCCTCTATTTGAACTGGTGATGAGCAATGAGTGTCAGAAGGCCTCTCCCCTGCCCGAGCCCTTTGGTGGGGCACTGGCTGGCTGCTTAGCCCAGTGGGTTCTCATCCTGGTCCTGTAAGTGGAACTTGCCAGCAGGGGCTGCAGATGCCCCTGGAGTTTGAAGGCACTTGGCTAATGGTGTTCATGCCAAATCACCGTGTATGTCTTTAAAAGGTCAAACCATACTTCTTACTGTATGATACACTAGCTTGATTTGATAGCTAAATTTGTTTTCTTCCTCAAATTGTTGAGTAAAAAGTAAGACATGCCTTGTCTTCCTGGACTAGGAAGTGCCCCAGCTTTAGCAGCTGAAGAGATCCTTGGCAAGTCTTTGAGTGACTAGATTGCATTGAATTTACCTTGATAAACTCCTAGCAAATGAAGGGGAACAGGCTTCTCTGAGGCTTTACTCTTCTCTGGCTCTGTCTTCTTGTTCCGGCTACTGGGAAGTTTTACTTACTGTTATATTATTGTATCTTTTTTTGTTTTTGTTTTTTGGTACTGGGGATTAAACTCAGGATCTTGTGCTTGCCAGGCAGGCACATATGCCGCTGAGCTATCTCCCTGGCCCCTTGTTATATTAAGCACAAAGCCATTTTTCTCCTAGAATTTTCCACAGATAATTACCTTTTGGGTACTTAAAACTAAGTGTAAAACATCACCCTCCTTAAACATACCATCAAATTGAGTAAATAAAACACAATTTAAGAACAGCTTTTATTAAAACAATAAAGTTTGGGATTTTTTTATTATCTTAATAAAGTGCAACAATTTTGCATACCTTCTCGAGCATAATTTAAAAATTTGGCTGCCTGCCTTGCCTGAAAGGAGAGTATTAGTTCTTCCCAGGAAGATTATCTTAGGTCTAGGAGAATTTAGATTTTAACTTTTTTTTTTTTTTTTTTTAATGGTACAGTTTTGGTTAAATTGTATGCATTTTTTTTTCTACCATCAATATTTAAGTAATGTTTTATTTGAGAATAAACAGCTGAGTTGCTGTTTTCAGCCTAGTACACTGGAGATGATTTTACATTGTCTTTAGAAGAAGTTTTACTTTGTTGTTTTGAGGTAGGCTCTTCTGTAGTCCACACGGGCCATGAACAAACAAATATGTGCTGTGCCATGTGGTGGGAGGGTCTGCAGAGAAAAGTAAGGCAAGGTCGGATGCCAGAGTGTACAGGTATTTTAAAGTATTTCTCTTAAAAGTATATCTCATGCAGACGATATTCTTCAAAAATGTCAACATGTGGGTGGTGGCGTTCAGTGGCTGAGACTATCGCCCTGGGGAGCCGTGTGGGCTTAGCATGTGCAAGCGTGGGGTTCAGTGCCCAGCACCACAGAAAATATTGTGAAAGTCTAAGAAGAGCTGTGAACATGTGACCGATTAAATGAGGCTAAGGAGACTCAGTAACTAAATGCAGTATCTGACCCTACCTACACCAGGCCTCATTTTGCACTAATAAAAACCCCAAGATAGATAAGCATGTTTCAGGTAGTTGGTAATGGTCCTGTGGTTATATATCTTTTGAGAAAGATATTTTGTACTTGGAATAGTTAAAAGTATTGAGGATAAAAGATCTAGATATATGGAAATGATTTATTTTTATTTTTTTCATTTATTTTTATTAAAATACAAATGTCAATCAGACAGTTTCAAGACACCTTAACCATACAGATTCGATGAATTAATATATTGGCAAACTGTTTTCATAACGTTTTGGTATTGTACAAGGTGCATACATGATATTATATTTACAGATATTATTTTAGAAGATGTCTCTTATCAGTGAATTAAGAGTGTAGTTGCTTACTTATCTTATTTTTTTATACCTGAATTATATCAAAAATTCAATAACTATTTACCTAGTGGATGACTGTAGTACTAAAAGCCGACATAAGGAAATGATTTAGAAAATATTATGGTTTTAAAAAAAAATGTTTAGGGCTGGGGAAATACCTCAGCAGTTTAAGTACTGCCTGGCAAGTGCAAGGGCCCGGGTTCAATCCCTGGTACCACATGCTGGCCCCGCCCCAAGACGGCCACCAAAACTGGGTGTGGTGGCACACATCTGTAATCGCAGTTCTGGGATGCCAGGCTGAGACAAGAGGATCATGATGAGCCCGAGTGCATAGTGAGGCCCTGCGCCAAATGAATGAATGAATGGTTAAAAAAGCAAAGGAAAACTAATATTTAATATTTGCATATTGTGTACATGTATGTATGGGGAGAGTAGGAGGGAACAGATGATAAAACAAATGGGGTAAAAGCTTAGTGGAACTAAGTACAGGGTACATGTTCTCTTCATAGTTTTCTGTAAGTTTAAAATTATTTCCGTATAGAAAGCTTTCAGAAACAGTGTATAGAAAAGTCTAACACTTTTAAAAATGAAATCTTGTTTTCTTTTAAGAATACATGTGTTTCTCAGGAGAAATTTCCTGTAAGTCACTCACATAGGTATATGGATTTTAAGAAATGTGATTCTCCATTTGCTATTATCCGGCTGAGTCCAGGCGCTGAGGAACTCAGTGGTTCCTGAGAAGTGAAGGGAATGAGGGAGAGGTGGCCCTGGAGGTGTCGGGCCTGTGAACGTGGGGGGGAGCAGAGACTCTGACTCCAGATAGAGAAGAGCCCGAGGCGCTTCCTGAAATAGGGAAAGAGTAACCTGAGACTTCTTAGCTCAAGAAGGGAAGAAACATTTTGTACAGAGTCTCTAATAAATGATCTAGCAAAAGTTTCAAAACCTTTGGAGATTCTTAGGGCCATTCATTGCCTTAACCATCTTGTGTATATAGATCTGTGGTTTTCCCCATGTTTCCTAACTTTTCTCCTTGTTCTCCCTTTGTTGTTTAATCCTCAAGTTCTCGCTTTCCATTTAATGGTGTTGCATCTTTCAATTTTTATTTCTTCTTTTGAGTTTTTACACTAGGGAGACTATGTGATATTTACACATGTGGGTCTGGTTTATTTCACTTATGATTGTATCTTCAAGTACTCCCTTGTATAGCATTTTGGGGTTTAGCTTTTAAGTCAGTTCTGATTTGGCCTTCTGCCATTGACAGCTACTCTCAAGAACCTAGACAAGTTATCAGGGACTCTTTTTAGGATTAGGACACATGGACATTTAGGATTGAATCCTGAGTTCCATTAGCATATTGGCATCTGGTTTCTGATCTTTCTTCTCCTGAATCCTCTTTAGGCCAGCTCAGCAGCTGGCAAAGTTTGCTAATGCCTTTTACCAGTATTTAGGATATTTATTTCTCACTTATCTACTTGGTGGTTTATCTTAATGGCATCTTCCATGCCCCTTAAGCCCTGTTACTTGGCAGATCTGCATAGCTCCTAGGACTGAAGAGCTCTTGCTTTTATATACAGTGCTGTAGGCATTGAAATACTACCTATTGTAAAAACTCTCAGCCGTGCTGCTCTTTATGGCTTATAGCATAGAACATCAGTGGCGAACCTATGGTACACGTTTATTTTCTTTTAAGACAAAAGATGTTAATGTATGGATTGTTTTTCTAAATTACCTACTAAATAGAAAAACCAAAAAGGGACGTATTCAGGTTTAATTGCAGTGTTGGCACTTTGCAATAAGTAAGTGGGTTTTGGTTGCAGTTTGGACAGTCATCTCTAAAAGGTTTGCCATCACTGGCCTGAAAGCCTTAAATTCCTTGATTCTTATCATGTATTGGTTACTACACAAACAAGAAGAATGACCCATGGAAATAGTGTGTTCAGATACCTGTAAAATAACAGGCACCGAACCATAGGAGCTGACAACCCTTTTTTGGCCAGAAATGTCCTAGTGACTCTGAAGCATGTCATATAAGTTGCTTTCTTATTCAGTCTAATATTTTACATTAAAAATATTGACTCATGGGGAAAACCAATCTGAGTTTTAAAATATCTCTTTGGGTATCTTACAGGTGGATAAACTACTAAAATTTAAAACCCCACAAAACATATTCTTTTCTTATAATAAATGTTATGCTGGGAGCCAGGGTTGTAGTACATAGCACCTGCCTGGCGAGCCCAAGGCCCAACACCAAAAACAAAAACAAAAACAAAAACAACCCCAAAACACATACACACACACAAAAAAAAAACACTACGGTGTAGTTCATCAGTTCCTTCCACATTTATCACCTTATCGCAGGGTTTGCCATCTTGGCACCATTGCCATTTTGCCTGGATAATCTTCGCACTGCGGGGACTGTCCTGAACATTGTGAAATGTTCAGCAGCTTCTCTGGCTTGGACTAGCTAGTGGGCCGTAGTGTATTTTCTTTTCCCCCCACTACCAGTTACTGTGACCACAAGTCTCCATGCTTTGCTAACGGCACTGGGGCGTGGAAGATTCACCCTTGCACTGCACTACTTCGATTAGGTTGGGCACTGTGTCTATTTTTGCAGAAGACAGAATTGAGGCCCAGAGAGGTTAAGTGGCCTCTGGGCTAGGAATGACCGATGTGTGACTGCGAGCCACCCCATGTGTTTGACTTTTCATTCTGGGCTGTTCTCCCCCCTCCCCCCACCAGTCCCCAGGCTGCTGGGAAGTGGTTTTCAGCATACAGCAGAGATGCAAAGCTGGTGGGGTTGTTCTGAGTTGAAATTTTGCTCTTGGGAAAAGCCCTGTTACCTCTGCCAGATGCAAAGCAGTCTATCCATCATGTTGCTGAGACTCCTGGGCATCTCCCCCAAGGAGGATGCAGATAGAAACTGAGAGATGTTTCAGCAGCGAGGGGAGAATGCTCTCGCAGTCCTGCTCCACCTGGCTGCTAGGCACTGTGCACCAGGGAGTAACAGCTCAGGCTTCGGTTGGAGCAGACACCAAGCTTTGCAGCCTGGGACCCCCTTGGCCAGAATTGTGCATGCACCTTTGGAGCAGTGATGGGCTGCTGGCACATGTGGCTGCTGAAGAGGCAGATCCCATCTTTCTGAAGTTGTGTTTTCTCAGGAGCTCTCTGCTGCCCTGAAAGGGCAGAGGAGAGACGGGAAGAGTGATTGCTTCAGGGGGAAGCTTGACAGCCTGTGTGAGCTGTGCTGGGGCAGGGAGACTTGGCAGGGCCGTGGCTAGAGGTCTCTGGCCCTCCTTATGGGCTGCACTCACTCAGCTGTGGTGCGAACAGACAGCCGTGTATCCTCCTGCCTCATTCCACTGAGGGCAGATGGGCAGGGAGGTTCTTGCCGGTTCTCTGGACCCTGGTCATCTAAGGTAAATGATGGGGAAGTGGCTGAGCTGGGAGCTGGGTGGAGGGGTGTATTTACCCTTCAGCTTGCCTTCACCTCTCCTGTTAAGGAGGAAACACTTGTGTTTTGGGACTTGTCATAGACATAGGCCCCCAGGGGAGCAGGGATCTGGGTCCACTGCAAAACTGTGAATAGGCTCTTCTCCCAGTGGGCGCCTTGTGCAGATTGGCCAAACATAAGGAAATGCTTTGCTGGAGTCTCAGTTTTGAAAGAAAGAATATTGTTAGAAAATTAATTTGACTTTTGAAACGATAAAAAGGAAATCTCTATCTCTTAGCTTGTGAAGTTTTGTGCAACTTATGATACTGGCCTTGGATAGCAGCCTTGCTTTGCTGGGTTCGAAGTCACTGTGGTGAGGTCTGTGTCTTCTTCATTACCTCAGATATCAAGTACCGTGCAGATGCACTGTGATAGTAGAAGCAACTCGGGAGTGGGGGTAAAGAAATGGAAGTGCTCTCAGGGGTTTTACCATTGGCCTTGACCTCGAGCGTTTCCTTTCTTTTCTTCTTTTGTACCTAAGTTTCTTATTTTGTAAAGTATGAACATTTCTCCTTCTGTATTTCACAGAAACATTGTGTAGTAAATGAATTGTTTCAGAGAGGCCTAGTTGAAGATAGGTTTGGTAGATATTACTGTCATGATGATGCTGATGGACTGGATGATTGCCAGCTTGCCCTATGGAAGGTGCCAGGAGTTCCCTGGGAATGCTCGGCGGCTGCCC
>PVKA01041117.1:0-18297 GCA_004027165.1 Ctenomys sociabilis | reverse complement strand
GCCGACCTGGGAATCCCAACCACGCCATACCTTCCTGAAACCTGGCTTGGCGGCAAACACCTGTAATCCCAGAGCTGGGGGAGGCTGAAACAGCAGAGTCACTGTGAGTCTGAGTGCCATAGTGAGACCCTGTACCAAATAAATAAATAAATTTGACACACACACACACACACACACACACACACACACACACAGATTGATTTATTTTGTCACTTTGTCTACCAACTGATGTTATGAGTTTATTTAAATCATTTAATTTCCCTGGAAATTAAATAAACTTCTATATACAGAAGTTTGTAATTTTAGAGCAAAACAATAATAGTTTCACAGTATCATTTTGAGTCTCTGTTTCTGTTAACATGATCAGGAAAATTGGTCAAAAATTACTATGTATTTTAATAGACTATGAAATAGTGTGCCATTATAAAGGATAATATATGCTTATTTGAAGAATTTCCCTCAAATTTTTTATCTGTGAAAATTAGCTTATAGGGAATTTACCAAAACATACAGGAATGTTAGGTACCTTTTAATTTAGAATGTTTAACTCACTTCTGAAACTTTGGGTTCGATAGTCCCACTAGCTATGCTATAGTGTCAATGATTTACATAAGCCGTACGGAGACATGGTCCAAAAAGCTCACACTCAGTGAAAGTGGCTGATTTATTCCCTAAGGGAGAAATGTGATTAAGTCACTCATATGTAACAGGCTTGTGCTCAGCAAATCATCACATCAACACCTACACAAACCAAAATTTTTGACTAATCAAATTTTAAATGAAAAGGCCCAGTGAGATAGCTCAGCAGACTAAGCACCTGCTTAGGCAGGCACAGGCACCCAGTCCCGCTTGCTGTGCAGGCCCGGCCCGTCCCTGGAGTGCACTGAGCTGGTGAAGGAGTCTGGGTGTGGTGGCCGACGCCTGTAATCCAAGTGCTGGGGAGTGTGAAAACAGGAAGATCACTGCGGGTGGGAGCTGGGTACTGAGACAACGTACCAAACACATAAAGGAACAGTAAGATCACGTGCGTCCTTAAAGTGCTCCACAAGAAGTTCTGTAACTCAGGTGCACATAAGCCAGAAGCACAGAAAGCGTGCATGATGTCTATAAATACACATAAATAAGTGTAACATCTGAAAAAGACCAAAGATTTTGGAATCCGATGATTTGAGATGAGAATGACTATCTGTGAAATTGTCTGAGGAAAAGATACATGAGCATGCATGCAGAAAGAAACTTAAGGATTTAAGAAAAAAAAAAAAGGAAACCATAGTGTTAACTTACTAAATTCTCATGCTCAAAAGACCAGTTCAGTATATGTAGGGAAGGGAAAAAAAAAAAAAAAGAATGTATTGAAAAGACATGGCTGCTAGAATGAGAAGGTGTGCCATGAGTATAATCCTAGCCATAGACGCGTGGCTGTACCCTGGCCTCCACCCACTACACGGCAGCAGTGTTCACTACTCTGGTGCAAAACTAATGTCTTAGAGCCAGGGGGATAACCCAGCAGCCTATGAGCCTATGTGGCAAGCACAAAGTCCTGAGTTCGATCCCAGGTACCACAAGAAAACAAAAACAACAACAATAAAAAAGTTTAAGAAAATAATGTCTTAGACACTCTCAGACTTCTTTAGAGAGCAAAATCATTTTGGTAAAAAAAAAAAAAATTGATGTCCTAAAGAATATATGAGAAAAAAAATCACTGGTTTATTTTACTCAGAGTTGTGAGTACAAATATCCTAAGCAAAATGACAAAATCAAATTTAATAAGAAAATGATGAAATCTAGTAGGAGTTTCCCTGAAATGCAAAGACAGTTGCATATTTAAAAATCCATAATTATTATAACTGTCATAAACAAATGTAAAAAGAAAAATCTTGTGTTCTTTGAATGTATTTATGTCAATGTCCCTAATGAGCCCAGTAGCAGACTTTCTCCTGTCTCTTTTTGCTCTTCATTTATCATATACCTTGCAAAAAAAAAAAATCTGCACTTTAAGTCCTAAAGTATGTTTTAGTTTTAATGCTGTACCTGAGGCAAGAGATTTCCAATGTATTTGGAAATCGGAGGGCATCTGTGTAAGTTCACGTGTATGTAGAGAAAAATTTCAAAATGAGACTAGCTATTAAACCCATTAACAACTGCTGCAATTCCACATAAGAGCATACTCTAGATTTATTTTAACAGCAGAGAAAATATCAACTAAAATGTTATTTATATTTAAAAAGCCATTCAAATAAGTTAAATTCAATTTATATTAATGCAAAGAGAAAATGTTTTTAATGACTAATTCTACAGCTGTAGTATTCAATATGTTCTTTGAAACTAAATTTGAGATCATTGCATATTTAACAAGTCAGAAGTTGAATCTCTAAATTACCCTTTGATACAGATAAAAACCCTAACCCTAACCCTAACCGTAACCTTAACTTCCTATAGATGTTTCCATTATTTGGTTGGGTTTGGTTTGTTGCTGGCAAGTTGTTGCATTCTGTACCTCTATTCACAGTCTACACCTTGGTAAATATCAAGTTACCTCATTATCAAACTCTGAATTCCAACACTATGGACCTTATTTTACAGTTCGTACAGTTAGTCTTCAGTTAAATCAAACCATGGAAAGCTCATCTTTAAATATTCTAATATATATATATGAGTAATCAGTATTAACTTCAATTAAAATGTAAGAGAAATGAATAAAACTAGCAGGTGTGTATAAAGTATAACATACTTTATCAAGCTAATAACTATGATGAAAATAATAATGCAAATTGTTATACCTGACAATAGCTATTTTCCTATTCACTTTTCTTCTCCTGCTCCTCCTTCTCCTTCTCCTCCCTCTTCTCTGTCCCTTTCCCTTTCCCATTCCCCTAGCCCTTCCCCTCTTCCTCCTCCTCCTTCTTCTTCCTCCTCCTTTTCTTCTTCATTATTGTTATTATTTCTTCACTATATTTCATTATTATGAAATGCATTATAATAATGACAATGGTAATAATAATGCCTACTTATAGGTTTGTCATTAAGGGCAATGACAAACAGTGTTTTCACTCTCTTCATTCTCCTTGCTTTCAGCAGCCATCATCCCTGGTTCCTTTAGCTACCACATGATCACTGACTCCCCCTTTTCCTCCACTCTGACTCCATACTTGGAGCATGGTTTTCACAAAGCTGCAAAAAGAAAGAAATGTTACCACACTTAGAGAGTAAGAGCCTGGGGGACCTGGGGGCTTGCCTTTGTGATGTGTACCTGTCCAGGCTGAGAGCCAGACAAAAGCACAGATCTCACTGCCTGTCTCTACTTCTGCAGAGAAGCTTTTCCTGTTGCAACTGGCTGCACTTGCTGGAAGCGAATTGGGTCTGTGGTCCAGCCTTGCATTTTCTACCTTCAGCTCCAAGCACTTGCACTGGGGAATGAATGTCTCTTCTTCCATTTGCTGCCAAGGTTCTCACACATGTCCACTGATGCCAGATATTGTTAGAGGAAAAAAATGTATGAATTTTTAATTAGGAATTTTCCTTTGTCTTTTTGAGACAAGGTCTCACTACACAGTTCAGGCTGGCCTTGAACTCACCTTGTAGCACAGGCTGGCCTCAAATTTAGTGATACTCTTGCCTCAGGTTCCCACGTGCTGGGATTACAGGAATGTGCCATCATACCCTGTTTAGTGTCATTTTTTTTTAATTCAGAAAGGAGAAAAGAAGGAAGGGAAATACATGTATATTATATGATATATCATATATTTGATACACACATATATGATAGCTAAAATAATTGTGCTACTAATTTCTATTGATTCATTGAAAGGAACAGTTAATGATTTATTATTTCATCAATCTTGCATTTCTATATTTGATAATCTGAGCAACTACTTTGAAGATAAAAATGTGTAATATAATCATTGTTAAATTTTTATAGTCTTATTTGAAATTCTGCATCATTTTTATTTTTGTTGTTTCATTTTTAATTTTCACTCTCTTAAAAATAAAAAAGATGGCTGGGGAGATAGCTCAGCCTTCTAAATAATTGTCTCACAAGCTCAAAGACCCAAGTTTAACCCCCAGCACTGCATACAGTGCCAGCCCCAGCACCCCAGATACTCCGTGCTGGCCACCAAAACGGGGTGTGTTAGTGCACGCTTATAATCCTAGCACTGGGTAGGCAAAGACAGGAGGAGTATTATAAGTCTGAGCTGGGTAGTGAGGGCCTGTACCAAATAAATAAATAAATAAATAAATAAATAAATAAATAAATAAAATTTTAAAAGACACAAAAAAGAAAACAAAGTTTGAATAACTACTGTAATTTTAAGCAAATAAGCAGTATACCATATGCACAAATAAGTAAATAGCCTGAATATATAAACACTGAAAACAAGACCTGTAGCTCCAGCATTCTGGGAGGCTAAGGCAGGAGATTTGTGAGTTCAAGGGAATTCTGGGCAATTTAGCAACTTACTGAGACTCTGTCTAAACAAAAAAAATTGTTGGGTGGGCGGGGGCTAAGGTAGCTCATTACAAAGAAGCCTGAGTTCAATCCAAATAGTGCAAAAATTAAACATAGCCTGTTAGTAGTATAAACTGGGGTGGGGGCCAGAAAGGATAATTCTAAGGCATTGGATGGTACCCATTTAGTCCAGGATTTCCCCTCTTGATGCCTAAGAAAACGCTCTCCTCCCCCTCATTTCAGACCCAGCATGGGCAGGAATTGAGCTCATACATGGAAATACAAGGCCTAGATAACACTCAGACATGGACTAGAGGCTGCCCACCATGCTAAGGAATTTCATTGTAGATGGTCTTGAATTATCACAGCAAATTTTATCACTTTGGAGATTCTCACTATGCTAAACTTTCCAGGAGCAGGGTGTTAGTGAGATGAAGTCACTCACCCCAGGACACACAAACAGCAAGCATGCACCAATTCTTGACTCTCAGAATCCAGTGACCTGAAGACACTACTATAATGTGCTTCATAAGGCTGGGGATGTTTCAGACTTTGACTCTAAGCAATAAGTTCTTTTAGGAAATCATTTATTTCTCATCAATTGTTATATCTCTGGAATGCAATAATGCATGACACAGAACACATCCTCAATGATTGTTAAGTGAATAAGAGAACTAGTAAGTCAAACTGGGAAAGAATGAATTTTAAAAGGACACAGAACATTCAAGTTACTGCACAAGGCTAATTTTACACCAAGTGTTTAGTTCTGTCCCCCTTGAATTCTACTGTAGCAACATATGAGTATTTTATGATAAGTACCATTTTACCCTAGAATTAAATGAAACACTTGCAATAATATGTACTTTATCCAGGGGATTAAAATGAATGATTGAAATTCCATAATCAGAACATGACACAACCAAACCAGTGTCTAATCACATGTTTCCTATAATAAGCTATTTGAAATGTTCTGATGGGCTACAATTTTGTAATTTAGGCATGAGAGAAAGATCTACACTCTTGACAATATTCTACACAAGCATTTAAGTTGGCGCTAGATAAAACACAACCCTTGTCTTCTAAACGGCATACATGGTCTCTTCCCTTATCAGTAGGCAGGCAGCCTTAACTGCTACCTTCACATCCTCTGCCATCTCCCTCCGGTTTCTGACCAGCTAGACATCTGCAGTAAGAACTGCCAATTGTGTCACAGCCCTGGTCATGACAGCCACCATTGTCAATGGTGCATCTGTTTATATCAAATTAAATAGTTAATAGAATCAGGCTCTTTGAAACTAAACATAGGGGAAGAAATTTTGGAGCCTTTCCTAAAAATGAAATATATATAGTGGCATCAGATTTGAGCCTTAGGTTAAATGGGCTATGATAGCATCTCATTCTAATTAGAGCTGGGGAGCTCTAAGTGGCAGTGAAGAAAGAACTAAGTCATAATAGTACAGATCTAGGAATTTCATACATAATCCTCACTTGAGAATGAGGTTGTGATTAGAGAGAGAAACTAATACTTACTTGTGCTTGCCAGGTAAGTGCTTATTCTACTGAGCTATCTCTCTATCCCCTCTATTAAATATGTTGTTACTAACTTTTCAAATAATTACTGAGCACTTAATGCTACATACTGATAAAGTTGTATAAAGTAGAAGTACAGTAAAAGGTAGCAGTGATGTTTCCAAAGGTTAAAATCCATATGGGGTTAGGGACTAAACAGAACTGTGATTTGCTGTCCTGGGGAGACAGCTCAGCAGTCTAAGTGCTTTCCTGGCAAGCACAAGGTCCTAGGTTCCATCCCCGGTACCACATGCCCTACTAGTCCCACTCTGAGCAAGCTCTGCTGCCCCAAAACCAGACATGGTGGGCCAGGCCTCTAATCCCAGCACTGAGGAAGCTGAAACAGAAGGACCTCAATGAGTCTGAGCTGTGTAACTGAGACCCAGTACCAAATAAATAAATAAATAAATAAATAAATAAATAAATAAATAAATAAATAAATAGAAATGTGATTTGTTCGTAGCAGTGACACCTACTTCTAAAGCAGTGGCCAGCAGTTGTCCTTACAGTCAACGCTCAGTTTTGCAGAGTCCCCTATCCAGCAGATAGCTGCTAAGGATTCCAACCCATCTGAAAGTCTGATAGCGGCCCATGAGGCAATGTGTTAATACAGTTCTGCTCAGCGCAGCTGCCCCTATGCATGTGGCCCCATTGATCTGATGGGCTTTCCCCACAAGATGAGGAGGAAACGGGTGGGAGTGGCATGGAGCAGGTGAGCTTGGGACCGGAGAAAAGAGGGAGTGCAAGAGGAGTGGGACAGCAGGGTGAACTGGAAGCACAGACACCCGGAAGCCATGACACCAACTGACACCTCCCAATGGAGGAACCGGCTGACATGGAAGGGGGGGGACAATGGGCAGCAAAGCCCAGCTTGTCTTGGCCGCATGCCACTGATTTTCTGCTAGACATGCAGCTAAGGGGGTTGCTTGGTTTTCTTAGTTAAATTTTCATTGAAGTGTGCCATACACATGGAAGTTTACAATTTTTGAGGGTGCATTATGGTAATTTTATAGAAAAAAAATATTCCAATGTCTTTTTCTTTCATGTAGTGCTAGAGGTCAAAATCGAGGCCTTTTGAATTTATTTATTTGTTTGTTTGTTTATTTATTTGGCACAGGGTGTCACTATGCAGCTCAGACTCATACTGATTCTCCTGTCTCAGCCCTCCCAGTGCTGGGATTACAGCTGTGGGCCAGCACACCCTGTTTCTGAGACCAAGACAGGCCCAGGGTTCCGTGGCTGGTATGATATGCGGTACCTGGGATCAAGCTCAGGTTGTTGAGCTTGCCAGGCAGATGCTTAGACCACTGAGCTATCCCCCGAGCCACGCAAGGTCTTTGTCATACTAAGCCAGCACTCTACTGCAGTGTGATGTTCTCCTTTCAGGCTCCCTGCAGTGCTCGAATGTGCTCAGCACCCAAGCAGCCTCCTCTACTGAAGGGAGCAGGAAGCGACTGCGAGCACTACAGTTTTAACACTGTAGGTAACTTTTGCGTTTTTGAACTGTACATGCAGATTTACAGTGTATGTGTGTGTGTGTGTGTGTGTGTGTGTATCTGACTTCTTCATTCAGTGTTCTTAAAGATATATATGTTGTTACATAGGCTTGTGCTTTGTTCATCCTTACTTACATTATTTTACTCCACGAGCATAGCATAACATTTGTCTTTTTCACACAATGCACAATTGGATATTTTCTTACTTTGCTATAGAGTGCCACTGTGAACATTTTTATACATGTCTATTAATTTATGTATGCATGTATTAAGGAGCATACCTTATAATGGAATTGCCAGGTCATATGATGTGGCTCTCTACCTTAGTAGCTACAGCCAAGAGTCCCTTAAACAGATCATTCTGACTTGTACTCCCACCAGCTGTGTACTGGGGACCAGATGCTGCTTTGTCTTGCCAACATTTGGAATATTCTCTTTTTTTCGCTTCAGCTCTTCTGAGTTTTTAATAGCATCATGTTGTGAATTTAATTTGCATTTTCCTGATTATTAATTAGGTTAAGCACATTTTCATATTATTGGCCATTTGGATGACAACTTGTTGAAATATTTGTCCAAATATTTTGTCCCTCTGTTCAATTCTTAAATATTCAATTTTTATTTATTGGTCTTTATGTACAGCATCATTTTCCTTTCTTCAGATCACAAAAGGATAGTTTTCTAAATTTCATAGAAGACACATAAGTACTCTGGGATTGGAGATCTGTCCACCCCCATATTTCTATTTATCTATTTATATATCTAGAGAGATTAGCTTTAATAGATTATGAATGTTCCTTTCTACTCCATAGTTTCCTACATATTTGTGCAATCATATATTGTAAGCTTTGTTTTTTTTCCCAAGGATTTATTTTGTTCTTTTTAATTCTTTTTAAGCCAACATTTTTATTTATATATTTTGGTTTTTATATTTATTTATATTAGTACTCAAAATACATTAGACTTGATATATACACATATACATATATATATAATTATAATTATATAAATATATATAACTGAAGAAAGAATGTTTGTTTTTTGGCTTTTTTTTTTTTGGCTAGCTCAGGCTGCACTGAAGGCAGGTCTGGTGTGGCTGGGGGTGCTGGAGCTTGAACTGTGGTCCCCAGTGGCTGACTGAGTTTGTCAAAGCAGGCTCTTTAAACAAATGAGCTAACTAGGAAGCCCCATTTGTAAGCTTTGTTTACTACTTTCTCTTTACCTACAAAGATAATTCATGAAGAGTTATGGGAATGATAAAACTTAAGAAAACAATAAAATACTTTTGAACACATGACTCAAAGTAACCTTTACAACTTAGTATTTCTTTTCATGTGCATCAGGTGGAATGATTTTTTTCATGTGTTATGAAATGACATTCTTCAAGTGAATTTCTAAGTAAAATTATATAGAATGCTTTTAGATTTATAGGAAAATTACAAACATTTGTCACACATTGCAAACTCCAGCTTTATAAACATGTTGTATTTGTAATATTCTAGTATTACTACTAGTAATGTAGTACATTTATTCTAGTATTAGGAATAAAGATATAGTATATTTATTGCAATTATTGAACCAAGATTGGCATGTGAATATTAAATAATTCATATAGATTTCCACAGTTTTCAAATGGTGGTGTTCTTTCATCCCAGAATTCCTTCTAAAGTATCACAGTAGATTTAACTATAATGTCTTCTTAGGCTTCTCTTGTCTATTTCTCATGATTTCCTTGTTTTCTGTTTGTTTTGGTTTTCTTTTTTTATTGTTTACCATACATTTTGTATTTTATTTATTTGTATGTTTTTCTTTAATTTTTTATCATTTATTGAGAAACAAATAGCAATGAGAGTTTCAAAACAGATTAGTAGGACAGTTTCAATAATTAATACATTGCATATTGTTTTTGTAGTGGTTATTCATAGTACATGATGTAGACATGATATTCTGTCCACAAACACTATTAGTAAAAATCTTTCTATTCAATGAGTTAAGAGAAAGTAGCTGTATATCTATCCTAACTATTTGGAATATATGGATACAAAAGTGATCGATGATGTAGAGTGTGCCTAAGGAGAGTCACATGGAGAGAAACATTCTCTTAGGCTTTCACAGACAGCAAATTGGCCAAGCAATGGCCATGACTCATCCACATGGCTGACACAGACAAAGGGTCTAGAAACTGTGGTACAGGGTTTCAGAGTTTACCATTAGGGGATTTGACTGACCTTATCAGGTACAAAAGTCACATTTTTTGTTATACAAGTCTTACTTTATCTTGGTCTTAACCATCCAGCAGAAAAGTATAAAAACAAGGTATAAAAAGTAGTCATATTAACATGCTGAGCTGTAAAAGGCTCGAGTCAACAACTTCTGACATTGCCAGTCCTGTGGATAACCCACTACTATTATGGACTATTGGACTATATAGGAACATTTTTGCTGAATTCACGCACCTATGATATTTAAATGACAATGGAATATCCATCTCTGACAAAACTAAACATAAAAAAGGGGATACAAACGATTTCCATGTTTTTGATAACACTGACAATTTTGAGGAATGCAATCAGACATTTTGGAGACCGAATCTCAATTGGATTTTTTGGTAGACATTTTCCTTAGTTGAGACTAGTTTATCATGTGTTCCACACAGGTATACTGCACATAAACATGCCATAGAGTTTCTCATGCTGACCTCCACCTCTGAACCAACATAGTGAGTGGTAGGTTTCTCCACTTCAGAGGGATGAAATTATTCTCCTACTCCTGTCCTCTGTGCATGTAGAACAAAGCTGTTATGCAGCACCCGCGCTCCACGCCGCCGCCCATTCTCGATGCTGGCTTATCTGCATAAATGATGTGAAGCTGTTTCACACGTGGGATTCACCTGCACCCCATTTGTCAGGTATTCACTTTGAGAGAGGCTTTCCAGAAGGGTAGAACTCTAAGTTGGCCAATGGTTTCTTGAAGACATCAACACCTACCTTGACAAATTGTTCTTCCCATTTTCTGCTCAAATCTGTTTTCTCTGTCTTTTTGTCCTATTATGTTCATATTCAGATTTGTGAAACTTAGTGTATATATGTCAATTGTTTTGTCCTATTTCCTGTTTTATTTCATTATATCATGTACATTTTTTTTTAAATCTTGATTTCAGTTTAGATATACTCTGTTGCCCTGGCTTCATAGGTATCAATTCTATAATCAGCTATTTATATTACACTATAAATTACATCTACTGCAGTCTATTTATCTTTTCTTTCTAAAATTTGCACTTGTTTCTTTAATTAAATTCCACTTCTCATGTGAAATTTTACATCTTGATCATCGGTTTCTTATTTTTATAAATCCACTGTTTACTGAATAATGTGAATATTTCTCCTACTAAAACTATCTCTTTCTCTATACCTCATACCTGATTGTAGTGAGCTGAATATTCCATATTCTATTCATATGAAACATGAATAAGTATATCTCTGTAAGGTGATATGAGATATAAGTATTAATAAAGGTAATCTATTTTCAATCTAGAATAGTAAAATAATAAATATGAGCAAGGGTGTCTTTTGTATACATTTATTTACCTAATAATCATGCAATTTATTAACAGATATAAATTACACTTATCCCCATAGCCTCATAACCTAATTGATAATATTAGATATGTGTGCATCCATGTTTATAGCAGGCCAGTCCATAATAACTAAATTTTAGAAGCTATCCAAATGTCCACAATTGATGAATGGATGAAATGATGGGTCTTTTTTTTTTTTTTTGTATAATGGAGTATTACTCAGACATAAAGATAAAATTGAGGAGACAAAGAGATAGCTAAGTAGAACAAGTGCTTGCCTGGCAAGCACAGGGTCCTGACTTCAATCCCTGGTACTGCGAAAAAAAAAAAAAAAAAAAGATAAAATTGAGACATTTATAGCTAAATGGACAGAACTTAGGTCCATAATGATCAATAAATTAAATCAGACACACATTTACAAATGTTGCATTACCTCTCTGGTATGAGAAATTGAAAATCTAAGTAAAACCCAAAATATGTATAGAAGTGCTGAGGGTGCAACAAAGAGAATGTGTACAGTGAGGGCAGACTTTCTGAGGTTCAAGTGGCTAGAAATATCAAACCATTCATACTGTTTTCTCCCCTGCAATTCCACTTATAACAATATATTCTAATAACACAGTTTCAGTGTTGTTAGAATATGTGACGATGCATGTATTTAATTTAATTTTACTGTTTGTCTTTTGAGACAGGGTCTCACTATGCAGATTAGGCTGGATTTGAGCTCACTTTGTAGCCCAGGCTGATCTCAAACTCAGAATGATCCTTCTGCATCAGCCTTTCAAGCACTGGGATTATAGGTGTGCACCATCACATCCTACTATTTTATGATTTTAGTACCACAGGAAGAATTAAAAACTGTAACTTTAGTAAGCAATAAAGCTTTAAATCAATTATTACAATTGAACAGTAACTAGCTCTCAAATTAAAAAAAATTATCTCTGCAAATATATTTATATATTAAAGTTTACTTATATTTTCATATATAACATTAATCTCATATCTCATGTATCTTCATATTTATCAAAATATTAAATGACAAGACCAAATATATTAGTGGTTACTATTTTTCTATGAAATCATTATGAACAGTTTTATGGATTTTTTTGTTACTCTGCCCTTGCCTGTTTGTCCATTTTGCCATAAAGATGGTTTCAGAAAAACAAACCATTAAATAAACTGCAAAAACTTATTTAAAGTTAAAGCTGAAGAGTGTTCATTATCTTTGTCTTAGTTACTTTACTCACTGCTGGGACAAACTACCCACTGCCCAAAGTTAAGGGGAAGGCAGTGGGTAGTTTCTGGAGGTTTCAGTCCGTAATTTGCTGGCTCGCAGGTGGGGTGGCATATGCCAGAGGGGCAGCAGTTCCTGGCGGCGGCAGACAGCAAAAGCAACAGGTGAGAGAGCAAAAGGGTGACACCTTTTTCTGCCCCATTTTTTCTACCCAGACTGCTACGATTAGGGTGGTTCCAATCCAGTCAATCAATGGACTCATCCAGCCGTCCTTGATCCTAAATCCCAGCACCCTTAATCCTAACACTGAAATCAAAGACTTCATATTTAGCTGCCTCTGAAAAATGTTCCCTTTAAAAGTCCAGGAGGCAGGCTGGCCAGATAGCTTAGCAGATGACAGTGCCTCCTTAGGCTGACAAAGGGACCAAGAAGGTTCAATCCCTGGCCAGCCCCGCCCCCAGGCACACAGAAGTGATGACTGAGACTGGGCGTGGTGGTGTGCGCCTGTGATCCCAGGGCTTGAGAGGCTAACAACAGGAGTATCACTACACAAGTCTGAGTTGTGTAGTGAGCCCTGTAGACCCTGTCCTAAATACATAAAAATAAAATTAATTAGTTAATTAAAAAGTGCATGAGGCTCTGGGGTACATTTAGATTCAATGTCCTTCCTATTGTTTTATATGTACTCTATGTTTTTGTGTAAAATTATACAGTTTTTGGTATAAAATCTATAGACTCAGATTTTAGGATATTTAGTAAAAAATGTAATGTGTTTTAAAAAAATAATCTTCAAAACTGTGCTGAAGTTGTTTTGTAAAGAGTGTAATGTTAAGCAGTGGCGCAGAGCAGAGCCTTTCCTTCAGTTCATTCCCATGGCCAGGGCTGCACCGTCTACCCACCCCGTGCTCCACACAGGAGGAAGTAGCAATGCACATGACTGTTGCTCAGCTTTGCCACACTCTTCAGATTCAAGCGGTAATGACTGTGTTCTAGGACATCCTCACTGGAAGATGTATTAGGGACCATGTGTAATCTATGAAGGGGACCCACATTTAAAAAGTAGCAAAAAATATGGTGACTGTTCACATCTGAAAAAGTACCAGCCATGTGTGGAGGCATGTGCTTGTATTCCCAGCACTTGGGAGGCTGAGGTGGGAGGGCTGCTAAAAATTCAAGGCCAGCCTGGAATACGTAGCGATTTCAAGGCTAGCCTGCAATACAAAATGAAGCTGTTTAAATAAATAAATAAGAAGTCTTTAAAGGACCATTATATATTTGATGCCAGTCCAAAGATTGCAGGTAGCTGAATTCAGCAAAATAACCCAATTTAATCCAATAGCCCAGAACAGTAGTGGGGTATCAGCACAACTGGCAGTTGTGAAGAGTTGTTGAATTGGTCCTTTTACATCTTAGCATATTAATATGCCTTTACTTTTTATACCTCATAGCTATACTTTTCTGCTGGATGATTAAGACCAAATTAAAGCAAGACCTATATAACTAAAAATGTACCTTTTGCTCTCTGATAGGGTCAGTCAAAACCCCCTAGGATTTGCTCTGGATCCACGTACCGCACCTTGTGGATCTTTTGTCAGTGTCATCCAAATATAGCTTCTCTAACAGCAATGGAACAACCATCTGTGACAAAACAAAACAAAAAAGGGAGATGTAAATAAAGGACTGTTTTGTAGTGAATATATATACATATATATGTATATATATGTATGTATGTATATATATTTACACACACATATAAACAAGATAGTTAGGTTATATATACAGCTACTTTCTCTTAGTTCAAAGGAAAGAAAGGTTTGTACTAATATTGTTTAGACAAGATATCATGTCTGCATCTTGTCCTCTGAATAACTACTATGAACACAACAATATGTAATATAGTAATTATTATAACTGTCCTACTACCCTGTTTGAAACTGTATCATTGTTATTTTATCTTTTTTTCTCATTAAAATGAATAAAAAGAAATTAAAAAGAATAAATAGCATATTACAAAAAAGACTGATAGCTGTCCCTGAACCCTTCCACACCCACCCCCTACTTTGAAATCACATATCCTGTCCTGCTGCTCTCTGAAGCAGTTCTGAACATCCTCTTTCAGGAGTGTCTTCAGTTGCGCTCTCCTGGCAACCTCAGTGTCCTTACTTGATTGACAGTGGTCCTGTGCATACTCACTTTGACTCTGAGGAAGCTCCAGGAGCCAGGTGATGCCAGAATCAGTGAACAGGGTGCTTGAAGACACACTGTGGTGCCCTCACAGGCCGGCCTTTCTGACCAAGGGCACCCAGCGGGAGGGCTCCCTGTTGTTTTCTAATCACACTTTTTGTGTAAGATTTGATGAAACAAAAGGATGTCACACCATCTACATCACAAATTTCTCATGTGGGCTGAAGTAGAAACCTTTGGAGAGCAACAAGCTTAACAGGTAGCAGATTTCCTGGCTAGGCACTAATTCCGAATAGAATGGTGTTTTTCAGCTTTCCTGATTCATCAGGATACAAATCAGCCCAGCAGTAACTGCTTTCATCAGGAGGTCACCTCTGACTTCATCTTAATTTTGTATTGTTAGAATTAAGAAAAAAATACCTTAAAGTGATATCACAAAAATCATATATGTATGCTGTAAATGTTTAGCAGCATAAACTCTATAAATAGTAGCAAAGATTAGCTAAAGATTAGTTATTATTATATATTTGAAAATCCAAAACTGGTTTGTAGAGCATGTTTAATTGCTTTCTTATTTAATTTGAATCGAACACAAATTCAGTTTTAATATGGACAGGATTACAAAGCCATAGTAGGCTATATAGTGTTGTTCTTCAACACTGAAAGTTCAGAAACATTCTTGCTTTTATCTGCTAGCTCTATTTTCATGTCATTCTGATGTATTTATATATAATCTGACTCAACCATCCAAAGAAAGGGTAAAGTGCATTAGCTGAGCTTGTTCACTACTCAGTTACATATTGACATTAATGAAAAGAAGATTTATACATTCAGTTCCAGTCTTATTGTTTTCTACTTTTCTTTAAAAAGGAGATGAGAAGACATGGTACATGTTGGTGGCCTCGAACACTCAGAAAAAAAATGAAACTATATTGTTATTGTAACCATCTGAAAATCAGTGTTCAAAAGTAAAAAAAAATTTGAAAGTCATTGGCTTTGAAGATGATTCTGAAAACCAGGTCAATACTTACGATTTTAAATTGCAGTTTTGTAAGACATTCATGACATGATATATTTAAGGCTGTTTCATGTGTCCAATGTCATTCAAGGTTGCAAATAAATTTGGTCTTTCAAAAGCAAGATGAATGACAAAAATTCCCTGACATACAGCAAGTCTTCCAGGTTACTCACGACAAAAGTTCAATGATATCATCAAGAATATAAATCCATCTATAATGACCTACTGCTGTCACTTCAAGAATTAAACATGATGTTTTCAAGAACAGTGTTGTGATTCTACTTTAGGACAAAAATGCTGCAAGCACATAACAAGTTTATAAAAACAGTTACACAAATAAGATATTTATGTCTATGTTTAAACAAAATTTGTGGATGTGAGTTCCTTATATCAGATCATTTTTCCACAAGGAGCTTCTTTCTTTAAAAGTAATTTTTATTTATTTATTTGCTTATTTGGTACAGGGTCTCACTACGCAATTCAGACTTGCAGTGATCGTCCTGTCTCAGCCTCCCTATCACTGAGATTAAAGGCATGTGCTACAATGCCGAGCTTCAGTGAGCAGCACAGAATGCCAGAATTATGTGGCCAGCTAAGCAGCATGTGGTGCCAGGGATTGAACCTGAGTCCTTAGACTTGCCAAGCAGGCACTTAAGACTGCCAAGCTATCTCCCCAGTCCAGAAGATTCTTTCTTAAGTTGTGTGGCATGCATAGTCTGTGATTATACAATTTTAGTGGTAATTTATTGCTCTTAGGAACTTGGAATTAATCTAAACAGTAGAGGCCATAATAGAGCAAAAGGACAAAACGAAAATTTTAAAAATAGAATTCACACCATTTTCC
The DNA here is from genome assembly GCA_004027165.1 of Ctenomys sociabilis. Classification (NCBI taxonomy): domain Eukaryota; kingdom Metazoa; phylum Chordata; class Mammalia; order Rodentia; family Ctenomyidae; genus Ctenomys; species Ctenomys sociabilis. Next base: position 1,931 of record PVKA01041117.1, on the reverse strand, counting down.
AAACCAAATATATTTGAGTCAACTCAGCATGGATATTTACATTTTGCTTTAAAGGCTTTTTCATCTGTTTTTGAAAATTATCAAAAGTGCAATACTTCTTACACATTTGAATCATTTTCAAATTAATATGTTTCATGAAATGATGGCCTAAACTTATAGCAATTAGTGTTTATAAGAAAGAAGTATATTTCTCTTTAGGCATTTTGCTTAGTATAATTATCTTTAGGATACAGCAACCTGCTTATATCCACATCACTGGAAAATTCATACAGCCCTGAAATATCATAGATCTTTATAGTCCCATTATTGAATTTATAGCTTATATATGATATATACTAAAATATACTATTCTTAAAAATGTAGATAATGCCAATGTTGAAAAAAATTTCAACACATGATTATAATTCTAGGATTTTTATAAAAGTGATACATATATATTTTTTCTCTTCAAGACCACTGTTACTTTACTCCAGTCATTAGGGGACACACAGAATCACAAAACAAAGGTCTTGATCTTCCCCAGGTTTCTGAAGCCCAACTGAATGTCTCTTTACATTGTTCATCATGATGGTGGAGGTAAAGGAGGGATGAACAAGCACAGCTGAGAGAGACTGACTATCAAAGCACCATCTCTGAGAACCTGGCTTAGAAACCTGCTTCCCGCCATGGCTGTGAGATGCTGTGCAATTCACTTTGCAGTTGTTGGGCTCTCGAGAGTGTGATGGTACATCGTAGAAAACCAAGAAGCATAAATGCCATGGTGCCTATGACAGTGCTTTGCAAAATTTAAAATTCAACTGAAGTGCACCCTCAGTTATGAATTTTTTTCATGCCCATAATAGCATACTTTATAGAAAAGATACAGCACAAATTCATCAAATAAAGGGAATTGTGGGAAAATAACAAAAAACACTTTAGTAGGGAAAATCTTGCATTATAATATATGACTTCAAGCAAGTGATACTGCAGCACTGAAAACTGAACCATTATCTGATAACTGTCTGATAAGGTACTTATTATGCAGCCCACATTTCTAGAGATATATGTATTTTAAGAGGATTTCAAAAGATGAAAATGTTAAAACTGAAGTCATTCTCAATTTGAGCATCAAAGATGTGACCAAAGAATGGTTAAATTAAAATAGCATTATACTAAGAGGCACATTGCCATAGATCCCCTCAAAATACTTCCCGTTAGTTTGAATATACTTATCGAATTCTTCTTATCACTTTCGGAAGCCATTCTGGAAGTCCTTTTTTTATGAGTGTCTTTAGTTCCATGGCTGCTTTGATGTCATGAATCAGTTAAAAATATTTACCTATCATGGTCATTTGGAATTTGGAAAATAATTCAAAGTTTTATGGCATCAGATATGGACAACAGGGGAGGGAGGTGCACCACAATATATTTATAACCCTGCCTTTTCATTGTATGCCATCCTCTCACAGCCTTCGCCATGCTGGTGATCACACCTACAAAAGCTACTCACGAGCCTAAGGCCTGGTTCTCTCTTTCTTTGGTTAACCTAACTTATACCTCTTGTGCTGAGGTTACATTAACTATACACTGAATACATTAGGGATCATAACTTCCCCTTCAGTTGTTGAAAAAATTAAGTGAATCATCACAATTAAAATTAATAGTTTCAATGACTGGTCAAATAGCTCAGCTGACTAAAGTGCCTGCAAGCAGGCACAGGGCCTGGGATTTTTTTTTCCATTTATTTTTATTTTATTTAAATACAAATGTCAATCAGACAGTTTCAAAACACCATAACCATACAGAGTCGATGAAATAATACATTGCAAACTGTTTTCATAACGTTTTGGTATTGTACAAGGTGCATACATGATATTATATTTACAGGTTTTTATATAGCTGAATTATATCAAAGATTCAATAATTATTTACCTAGTGGATGACCATAGCAC
>PVKA01041116.1:0-18300 GCA_004027165.1 Ctenomys sociabilis | reverse complement strand
AATCATGATGTGTGTGTATAGACAGTACAGTTGGGATAGATAACGCTGTGCTTCTACATAATTCTATGAGAGGCAAGATCTGCACTAATGGTGGTTGGACAGGATATTATGTTGGCTTTTAGTACTATGGTCATCCACTAGGTAAATAATTATTGAATTTTTGATATAATTCAGGTATAAAAAATAAGATAAGTAAGCAGCTACACTCTTAATTCACTGATAAGAGATATCTGCGAAAATAATATCTGTAAATATAATATCATGTATGCACCTTGTACAATACCAAAACATTATGAAAATAAATAAATAAATAAAAGGAATAGCATGGAAAAGAAAAAGAAGATAACAGTGTACAATGTATTAATTATTGAAACTCTCCTATTAATCAGTTTTGATAGTCTCACTTCTATTCATTTCTCAGTAAAATAAAAGTAAATAAATCAGCATCTATGTATCTTTGAGTTGCAGGACATCAAAGCTCTTTCCTAAATTTTGCCTGTGGGTTTGCTAGACAAACACAGTGCAGAATACACCCCATCTCAATCCCATGCACAATCCCATGGAGGGTATTCTGTGCACATGAATGTACAAGGCATATAAGGTAATGCCATATTAATATGCTGCTCTGTAAAAGGCTCAAGTCAACAACTCCTGACATGGCCAGTCCTACAGATAACCCACTACTATTATGGACTGCTAGAAAATAATTCTTAGCAAAGTCACGATGATGTTGTGATCCATTAGTTGACAATATGTATCTTCCTTGTGGTTTGTCTTCTCCCTAGTTATAGTGTTTTCGTGTAAGAAATGTCTCTAATAGATATAACTTTCCATATTTTTCCTCAAAAACTTACTTCCAACTTAGCAAATATATGTATTTATCAAATGAAAATAATTAAATATCATCTTCATGACATAGTCATTTTTGGACACCAAAGCATTAGATTTTTTTTCCTTTTTTTTTTTCTATACCAGGAGTTGAACTCAGACCTTGCACTTGCTAGGCAGGCACTTGTGCCACTAAGCTATGGTCCTGGTGATAATTTGATTTGAAATACTTGACATAATTTAGTTATAGGAAATTAGTTATCCCTTGTCTATAATATATTATATGACTAATGTGCAGCATTCATCTTCAAAAGCATCCACAGTAAGGAATTCACTGTGTTGGCTCATTATTTATATTCACTATCCAGATAACTAAGTTAGCTTTTTACTTTTTCAAGTCCCTGATTCCTACTATTATACTTCTACAAGGTTACACATCCTGATTGACACTCTCTGAAGCAGTTGCCAATTACCAGCTATAATTGAGATCAGAGCTGATTCAGCTAGACTCCTGGTCTACCAAGAGCTTGCTGTCTTGACTAGTAAGACACTGTAATTGTATGAAAAACATCACATACTGCATAAAGAAAGCTACTTAAGGATTCCAAGGGAGCTGGGATGGGTCACTTGGGTAGAATGGACCAGGCAAAGAAGGAGGACAGAACAGGGTTAACTCCTTCCAGACCGTGTGCTTGGTTTCCTGGGCTACAAGTTGCAATGGGCTGCACTGCACCACACTGCAGGGCCTGGCGCACAGTGGCAATGTAAATGGTGGCCTTTGAAACAGCTGAGTCTGTGGAGAGGAAGAATCTAAAGCTAAACTGCAAACTGTCACTCACATTCATGACACCAGTGACCAGTTCTCCAACTGTGTTAGTTTCTGCCAATGTATGAAGTTTTATTCAATACTGAGTGAGTAATTTCCTCACTCCTTGCCCTGGTACATTCAAAGTAGAATAAACAGAGTGATAGAGATAAGAGTACTGGCAGGAAGTGTCAAGTGCTGGAGACTGGACAAGGGAGGAGATCAATGGATGCTGAAAAAAGGTGGGACAGAGACTCTGCTCACACAACCCCCACCACCACCACTTGTGCTACCCTGCAGAAAGAGTGGGTCGGGTGGGGAATGGGAAGGAGGCTCCAGGCTCCTCAGGAATTCAAAAGATACACAGACAGTAAGCATGATACTTACACTAATTTGTAGTCAGCAGTTTGAAAGTATAGTACATTCACTGACTGAAACCAAGCCCATCATGACAACTCTGGTCCTCAGCTTTCTTGTCTGTTATATGTGAATACCTGTTGTCTTGGTTACTGTTCTCCTGTAGCTGAGACAAAATCCCAGATGCCCAAAATTCGAGAAGGAAAGGTTTATTTAGCTCACAGTTCGTGGATGTTTCAGTCTATCATCAGCTGGCTTCAAGGCAGGGTGGCGTGGCACACAGGCAAAATTCAAGGGGGCAGAAGACATCAAAAGCAGCAAGAGCAAAGGGAGGGGAAGGAAAGCATGCTTCTGAGATTGTAAGCAGCCTCCTAACCCCGGGGGAGGGTGTAGCACCACACCATCTCCGCACAGGACGAGGAGTTGGCCCCCACTAGCTTGCTTCATTAAACTTCTAAACTTCTCAAGTGGACACAACATACCAACTATTACCCTAGCAGTGTCTATCCCACAGAGGCATGACGGGAAGACATGAGATGATGCAAGAAAAAGAACTGAGCCCAAGCAGCCCTGTAAAGTTCATTGTGTAAAACTTCAGATGGCAGTAAAAGCCTGCTGCCCAGTCCTCTCCGGCATTCAAAGAATGAAAGATACAAACCTTCCTTGTCACATCCATTTTAGACTGCTGTAACAAAATTATCTGAGACTGGGAACTCCATAAAAAGAGGTTTATTTAGCTTACAGTTTTCGAGCTTTAAGAGCATGTTGCTGGTGTTTGCTCAGCTTTGGTGAGGCCTCCTGACAGAAGGCATCACAAGGGCAGAGATGCATGTCAGAGTGCTCAGATGGCAAGGCAGGGGCCAGAGAAGCTCAGCTCACTCACTTCTCAGGAACTAGCAGCATCCAAGAGAGCTACACATAAGACCTAGGCATCCCCCACATGGACCCAGGAGTACCTTAATGGTGTGCTGGGAAGAATTAAGAGTCCAGCCATTATCCAGGCACAGTGTTTCATTTCTTGGAGACTGAGGCAGGAGGATCATTAGCTTGAGCCCAGCCCAGGCAACCTTCCAAAATCCTGTCTCAAAATAAAAACTAGCAAACTAGGAGGATAGCTTTAAGTGAAAGCTCTCGTTTTAATTCCCATTACCAAACATACACTAATAATAATAATAATAACAACAACAACAAGAATAATCAAGCTATCACTTGGAAAGAAGAGACTACAGAAAAATAAGAATTTGTGCTGGGGTATAACTTAGTGGTACTACTATATCCTTGCTTGCACAAGACCTTGAGTTTGATCCCCATTATCACAAAAAAAAGCAAAAGAAAGAAAGGAGAATTTATTTTTGAGGATATTTGGCATCAAAAGCATTGGATTAAAAAAAAACCATGCTGACTAAAGTGAATTTCTTGGGTAATGAAAAGTAAATATGCACCATAAAAGATGTGCTCAGATCACACCTTTACAGACATGCACACACAACCCAACACCCAGCTCACACCTAGGCCACTGGGTCCTCATTAAGAAGACTGAGCCCAGCAGATGTCTGCACTGCAGCTGGAGAACATGACCAAGTCCAAAAGTGCTCACGGTGGAAGAATGTTCAGGGACCAGCACTACAGGGATGGCGCAGCACCAAGGCTGCTCAGCTTCACAAGCAGCACGGTTGAGAACTAAGGTCAACAACTCTGTTTAGGACAAATAAGTGCTGTGGAACTTAACGTAGCACCTAAGGTTGGAGTCCCAAAGGGCTCTGGGAGTGCACATTTGAAGCACAGGCCTCCAAACTCTTTTGTGACATGAGGAGCTCAGTACCAAGAGTTCAAATCCCACTGTGATATTTTTAGTTTTTTGGTTTTTGCTGGGGTTTTGTGTGTGTGTGTGTGTGTGTGTGGTGTGTATGTGTTGTGTGTGTTGTGTGTGTGTGTGTTGTGTGTGTGTGTGTGTGTGTGTGTGTGTGTGGCTGGCTGGCTGGCTCAGCCCACCCTGGGGGCAGGAGTGGTGCAGCATGTGTACTGGGGATCAAAGCATGGTCTCTGCACTTGCCTAAGCTTGCCTAAGCAGGCACTTCAGACTGCTGAGCTATCTCGCCGGCCTCCACTGTGCTTTTTGAAAGTGCTCAGCACAAAAACATGCTAGAAAAATTAAAATGTCCAGAGAATGACCATGAAAACTCACAAAAGCTGCTTCTGGCTACTTTTTATTTTATTTTATTTTTTGAGGCTGCTTTACATAGTTTCATTCTATCAAAGAAGAAAAAGCAGAGAAAAGCAAACATTTCTCCAGGGAGCTTAGGGTTTGACTAAATGCTATCCTTTTCAAGAAATTTTGTTTGACATAGACAGAGCTTTTGCTTGTTTATAGGAAGCATCCAAACGTTTTGACACATTCACTGTCCTGGGTGAAGCCAAAGTCCAGGAACTTCCTCAAGGAAGGTGAGTGTGGTCAGCAGCTTAACAAAACACAGCCGCATCAGGGATTTGCCTCAACCTCATCCTTTTAGCCTCACCACAAAGAAGAAGCCCAAGCAACCGAAAACATCCCACGGGTCCTGATATTAAGGTCACTCCATCAAGGGAAGCTTCTAACAGTGGTGGAAAAGCCTGCTGTGCCGAGGACAGCCCCATGTGCTTCAGCACTTAGCAATTTTGTTCTTCTCCACGACTCCAACCTGCAACTACCAACTCGTGATCGACTTAGTTAACATCTCTAATGGACCCTTTCCTAGAAGAAATAAACACATCAACACTGCCCACCTTTGCGAAAAAACTATTGATTTTTATTGTATTTATATTTTGGAAAAGCAGCCTCGGTGAACTGTGCATTTAGACTTAATTATTTTGGTCAGCCACACAGTGACTTCAAGGATAAAGCTAGAGGGGTCATCTATCATGGATAAATAGAAAACCCCCAACACCTCTGAGTACTGTACCATCATACGACCTCAATTCAGCTGGAGTCAGGTTTTGTGTTTGGTACTGTTTTTATGAGTCTAAGGAATGCAGAATCAATTATTAAATCAAAAGAACTTCAACTTGGAATGAAAAAATCACAATTTATCTTAATGATGATGGCTTTGGTATACTGAAGCCCATTAAAACTCAGAATCTTTCAACATCATCTCATTTTATGAGTTCACTTTGTAGATAAGAAAAATGAGACACAAAGAGCCCTGATGACTTGTTAAATTTTGCTATGAAAAACAAAAGAGAGCCAAACGTAAAAGCAACCAACTGAGCAAGAACTTCAAAGAGGCAGGAAGACCCAGCTCAAGTGCCATGTGTTAGCCATCATGTATTTTTCCATCTTCACAGTCACAGATGTAGAACATATAAGCTATCCAGCAAATGTTTGGAAGGGGCCAGGGAGATGGTTCAAGAGAATAAGCGCTTCCCTGGCAAGTGCAAGGACCTGAGTTCAATCCCTGGTTCCACCAAAAAAAAAAAAAAAAAGACAGCCCAAATGTTTGGAAGGGTTCAAAGTCACTGGTTACCATGATGAATACCATTCCACACACAAAAAGATGAATGTAACCCAAAAGATAATAACAAGTATGGATGCAAGAGGACATGAAAAAACTGGCATCTTCATATACTGCTGGTGAAAATACAAAATGGTCTAGCTGCTCTGGAAGCTGCAGCTCCTAAAACTGTTCTGCATTGCTTACCACATGACCCAGCATTTTCACACCTGGGATTCACCAAGAGAAGCAATAATATACCCACACATAAACATGTGCCTGCATCCATGTGCTTAGGTCTGTAAACCTTAATAGCAGTTGCACCATTGGTCTGTCTTGATCCAATATCAGGTGGAAACCTAAAGGAGAACAGTTAGTGACTACATTGTGTGACCAATCTTGTATGCCTATATCTCATAATCTGAACAATGACTTAAAGATAACAATATGCAGTGCAGTAACCATTGCTAATTTCCTGTCATCTTTTTTTGAAATTTTATAACATTTTCATTGTTTTTTATCATTGTTTTGAAAATAATTTTTTTTTAAAAAAGTAGATTAGTGGTTGTCTGGGACTAGGGACTTCGATAAAGGGAAGGAATACAAAGTTTCTTTTTAGGACAATGAAAATATTCTAAATTTGATCATGTTGAAGATTGTATAATCTGTGCATACCATGAAACATAATACCATTACACAATGAAATGCACATTTATGTGGATAAATTTTATAGTAAGTGATTTATATTTTAGTGAACATTTTAAACTCACTAGATTAGCATATCTATGAAATTTTCTTTATTCATTCAACAAATACTTTTAAAACTCCACTCTTTTGCAGGTACTGTTGGACACCTAATATGAAATAATGCAAAGTCCCTGTTCTGCCTGAAAATCACATATTCATATATATATATGTGTGTGTGTGTGTGTGTGTGTGTGTGTGTATGTGTGTATATGTATATATATATGTGTGTGTGTGTATATATATATATATATATATATATATATATATATATAGTAGAGGACAAGTGATAAATAATACAGTCAATAAATTGAGCAGTGCATTCCAGTCCCTAGTTCAAAAGAAATGACTGCTGAAAACAAAATAAAGAAGCAAATAAGGATAAAGGAAACAGAACAAAAAATAACCCCAGACCAGACAAGTGTAAATTTTGAATATGGAGAACACAGTTATTAACTGACTTAGCAGCATCAAGAAATCTGAAACCAACTGCTATCAGAGTGCAAGTCAGGATGCAGCAAGTGTCACAGCCCGGAAAAGCCCAAGAGGAGATCCAGGGCATCTCTGCAGGCTGAGTTCAGTGAATGATGAAACGGCAGCAGGATGAAAGTCTAAGGAGAACACCAGCCACTTCTCAGAGGTCTAACACTCTGCAGAGGTGGAAGCAGGAGGCTCTGCCTTCAAGGATGAACTGACAAGCAGGATGGAGGTGCAAGGTACAGTACTGAAAATGGGTGGTGAAGATAAAGGGGTAAACTAAGTAATGAGATCCCCACTTCCATTCCACTCATGAGCCCCTAGATCCTCAGCAGCAAAGGCAGGATGATCCCCTTACAGAGAGAATAATTCCACCAATAGAAAAGACTTACAGCGTATTGTGCTATGAATGACTACTACAAAGACAACAGTATGCAATGTATTAATTGTTGTAACTCTCCTACCAACATGTTTTGAAACTTTCTCATTGCAATTTTTTTCTCAATAAAATTAATTTTAAAAGAAAAAATACAAAAAGCAAATAAATAAATGAAAAAATTTTCACTATCACTGGTCATTCAAGAGACACAAATTAAAACAACAATAAGATTCAAATCTCACCCCAAAAGGAATGCTTGTCACCAAGAAATCAGCCAATAACAAATGTTGGCAGGTCTGTGGGGAAAAAGGAATCCTTCTCCACTGTTGGTAGGAGGATAGTTGTACAACAAATGTGGGAATCAGTAGGGAGATTCATCAAAAAAACTAAGATTAGAAGTCTCATTCTACCCAAGTATTCCTTTTTGCATATTTTTTCAGATGAGTTGAAAATATCCTATCACGGACTAGAGAGATAGCTCAGTGGACTAAGCACATGTTTAGCAAGCAAAGGGACCAGCCTTCAATCCCCGGTCCTGCATGTCATGCCAGCCCCACCATGGGGAGCACTGAGCCAGCAACTGAGTCCAGGCATGGTGTCACATGCCTGTAATCCCAGTGCTGGGGAGGATGGAAGTAGGAGGGATCACCATGAGTCAGATCTGCATAGTAAGACCCTGTAACAAAAAAAGACAGTGTATCACAAGGACATATATGGACCCATGTCTATAGCAACACAACCTGTAATGGCTAAGTCTTGGAAATGGCCCAAATCCATCACATGAGGAATGCATTAAAAAGATATGGTATTTTTATACAATAGAGTACTGCTCAGCTATAAAGAAGGATGAACTCAAGGCTTTTATAGGTAAATGGATGCAACCTGAAATCATACTGATAAGTGATATAAAACAGACTCACATGTGGAAACATCATATTGTCTTCTTAGTATAAAAAATTGAAAGAACAAATAAGATACAAAATATACATTAGCTATTGTGAAAGGAAAAAAACTGCTCAAAAGGAAAGAACAATTGGCATGGGAAAAAGGAAAAAGAAAAAATATATACATATATAATATGTATATATTATACATATATATATTTGTGTATATATATATGTATACATATATATAATATATATATATGTATATATATATAATATGTATATATTACTATACACACAATAGGTAAGATAATTGTACTACTAATTCGTGAAAGGAATGGTGTGTGCTTATGCTGTTTGATCAGTTTTGTGAGCCTATATCTTACAATCTGATCAACTACTTTGAAGATAGCAATATGCAATATAATAACCATTGATAACTTCCTATAACCTTGTTTTGAAATTATGTCACTTGTACTGTTTTTTGCTCTTTAAAAAAAAAAGATGTGCCTAATACAATGGAAGATGCTGATGTCATTTGGAAAGTAAAATCCTAGTACAGGAAAACATGAGGGAATTTTCCAGGATGATAGGAAAGCCAGTCTCAGAATGAAGGCTGACAGCACAAATGGGGGTGGGGAAAGAGAAGACTTGGGGATGGAGGACTTGACTCTTGAGGAAAATAAAATAAATGAGCTGATGTGCATGCATATTCCTAAAGATTTACAGTTCTTTCAGAAATGTAGAGGCTGAGTTTAGCAGCAAAGAGTATTAAAAAGAGCATAGCTATGTAAGAAAGGAAGGCTAGTCTTTACATAGTGAAGATCAGCCATAAACAATACTTATAAAAAATTATCCATACATTAAATAATAACTTAAACAAAAAGTTTTATTTTTGTGTGTTTTTGTTATTGATTTTATTGAGAAAGAAATAGAAATGAAACAGTTTCAAAACTGATGACTTGGACAGTTTCAATAATTAATACATTGTACATTGTTGTCTTCTTAGTGGTTATCCACAGTACATGAAGCAGACAGGATATCCTGTCCAAACGCTATTAGTACAAATCTATCTTCTCATTGAATTAAGCGAAAGTAGCTGTATATCTACCCTGATTATTCTGTATGTTCAGATACAAAATGGTTCTTCCTTTGTATCCCTTTTTTTTGTTTAGTCCTGTTAGAGATGGGTATTCCATTGCCATCTAAATACTATAGGTGCATGAATTCAGCAAAAAAAAAAAAGTTTCAGACAACTAATTGGTAGGATGGAGATAAATGTGATATTTCAGGTAGAGTTTTAAGAAGCTAAACTTTTATCTTCTATAATAGGAAACTAACATAAAATTTCCAGAACTAAATAAAAGGAAAAAGTTCAATATATATTCAGAATTTTTTCAGAAAATACTAGAAAAGATCTAAATATTTATCTCTCAGGAAAAATGTGAGAAGAAATGGAAGAGATTGTCATGTTCTGGTTGGTTTTAGATCTTGTACCACTTAACTTTTTAAACAACACACACATACTTACCAAATATAAAAATCAGATTTAAAATCAAATAAAAAAGTATACAAAAATTTAAACTAGAGTGTTAAAAAGGAAATAAAAAGAATGATATAAAGGTGAGTAATTGAGGATAATAATTCTTGTTTTTAATAGAATGATCCAAGGGCCCAGGGAGTTTCAGTAGAATAAGCACTTGCCTGGCAAAGCTGAAGGGCCTGAGTTCAATCCCTGGTTCTACCAAAAGAATTAAACATTTAAAAAAATTAAAAAATACAATGATCCAGCAAGAACAACCTGAGAGGTGATACTTCAACAGAGATATGAAAGAGAAAGAGGTCAACCATAACAAGACCTTGGGTTGTCATGGTGCGACTGTGGTGGGGCTGGAGTGAATTCAGAGTACTTGAGACAAAGAAAGGTAGCTGATGCAACAGAAGTATAAATACGGAAGAACAAATAGTAAGCAATGAATATGTGAAGGGAGACAGAAGGCACAGAATACCAGACCTACGTGGACAAGGAAGAGCTTCCAAGTTTATTAAAACTGTACTTCAAAGTTGCTAAAAAAATTAAGCAAGCAGGGTGACTTATAGCAACAAGACAATTATTCTCGATGCTCAATGTAAAATGGACGATGGAGAAAGACAGTAGAAGTCAGGAAATTATGATGTTACCACAGTCCAGATAGAGGAAGATGCCTCTTTAATATATCTTTTTAGTGAAGACAGGCAAAAACAAATGGGGTGAGATATGAAGTATATATTGAACAGAAAACTGATAGAACTTGTTAATTAATTGACCATAAGACATGAGGAGTAAGGAAAAATGACAAGGAGATATTTTCATGGACCACAAAATAGGATAATATACTCAAATTATGATAGAATGGGTAAAGGAGAAAAGGTTTGGGGATGAAATAAATCAAAAATAAAACATTCCCCTTGGGAGACATTGCATCTGACTTACCTCTCAGACACCCAAATGTCCAAACTGAGCGCCGTTTAGACACTGTACGCACACAGTCGAACTAGAGATGCAGGTTTGGGAGTCATGGCATAATTATAGTATGCAATGCTAGGGAACAGGAGAGGAACCCAGATTTTAGCTTCGAAGCTTTGAGAGGCGATACACAGGCACTTTGCTGGAGACTGGAATACAGGAGGCCTCCTCTACCATTTAGTGGTGATTTGCTAAATGGAAATGGGCTAAGACATATTAGAACCAACACTTAAACAAAATTAAACCATAGCTGTTCAAAACTACTCATGGAATTTAAAATCAGGAAAGCCTAGAACACTACGTAAAAGAGTAGTCAATAAGGAAATGACAATTATCTTAATATGAAAAGTATTTAAACATCAGATTTGTACAGAATTCCTGTAAAACACAACAAAAATTTAGCATTTTTAATTGATATTTTATTTCACAGAAATGGTAACTACTGTGTCATTTAGAAGTTAATCTCTTTAATTCTTATTTTCCTCATTTGTACAATGGAAGAATAATAATATCTGTCTTAATTTTTGAGAAATAGACAGGACACTGTAATGGTCTTGCCCCAATGTGTGTACTGCAGTCAGTACTCAATAAATATTACCTATCACGGTCATAGTTTTTATCACTATAATTTTTAATGGGCAATATCAAAACACAATGAGTATTTGAGAAGAATATTTGTTCTTTCTTTAATATGTACATATGCATTGTATAAAAATCATTATTGGGCCAGCCCATCCATTTCTGAAAAAGATATGTTAAATCCAACATGAATCTTCTCATGTTTTTAATGTTTATGCAAACATTGTCCTGAAATCTTTTTTGAGTAGTTTTGCTAGAGAAAATTTCACCCAAAAGGGGTTGGGTGAACCTTTAATGTTTCTGCTCCTCACACCATGCTGCTTCTTCATTCAACAGAATTATTCTCCTATACTTTCTGTTAACATCTTCCCCTATTTACATGAATTTAATACAGCAGGTGTGCTAAAGATGTAAACACACAACAATGGCAATAAACTGGAGCATCCAAAATTTACTTCATCTCTTTCCTATCACTCTGGGAACCTTGACCTATATTGTTTAGTATCCAATGTCTTAAAAACCACCCTACATATGTTTTATGCAACCAAAAAATTTAGTACAAACAAAGCTGTACTAAATACACATTTTCTGGAATAATTTCACTTTCATACAAGTACGCACACATAAATCAACATACTGATAAATGTGTACTTATATTTGTACATTCGTAGACACTGAACTGGAATAGTATACATGAAACTAACAAAAGTGATTGCCTTCAGCAGTGAAGGGGTAAAAATAGTTTATACAACCCTTCAATGTTTTAATTTTCTACAGTGTTCACATGTTCTTTTTATAAATTACTATAAACATAAAGTGTTGATTTCAAAAATCATGACTCATTTCCCTCAACTCCCAACTTCTACTCAAAACAATTGTGTTTAGAGGTCTTTGTCTACAACTGACAGCTCATGTAGTTTATGTGGCATTGTTTCTTCCACATTGTAATTTCTTCTTAAGATTCCTAGGCTTATCTGTCTTTCATGTTTTGAAAATCTAATCATTTAATTCAAATAATAATACACAGGGTCAATTTAAACCAACAAATGTACAGCCTTAAATTCTACTTTAAAAAATGACTATTGACTGTAATTTGAAATATAGTTGTGGCTGTTATCATCACTACTGGAACTTTCTTACTGGAAGAAAGGCTGTTCTGTCTCCAGAGAAAATTGGGGGGCTGTCAAACAATCCTGGTACACATCACAGCTCATCCAAACTGTCTCTAAAAGTCTGATTTCTTGCTTTGAATACTATATTTAAGTTAGATGACAGGTTTTACATTGTAAAGTGATGAGAAAATTCTTGTGCAACCAAATGCCAATCTTGTTCCCAGATTTTAGAATATAAAATGTAAATTCCACTGTATGTTTTTGAATGGTACTAAATTTGAGTTCAGCAAGAGATTCAGCCTCAGTGCAAAGAAATTCTTAATGAAGCTCCACATGGGGTACCAATCCCATAAGTATTTTGAAGCTAGAGTAGGTCACCACATAAAATAAAATAATATACTATTGCCATAGTGAGAGCAGTGACTCTGGAATTCATGTCATTTTAATCTTCATTTAAATCTATCATGCACCCTATACTCCCTTAAGTACATATACACACATGCATAGGATGTATTAGGATTCTTCATAGAAACAGAACCAAGAAGGTACACAGAGATACACATAAAATGAGATTTATTACAGAAATCAACTTACAAGGTTATGGAAGCCAAGAAGTCCCACAATTATCTGCAAGCTGGGGAAATAAGAAACCAATAGCATAATTCAATCTCAAGACTGGAGATTAGAGAATTGGGGGAGAAGAGAAGAAGTTGAAGATATGCACCCTGATCTGAGTCCAAGCACATGAAGCTGCTGTCTAGGGACAGAAAAAGATAGAGGTCTCAGCTCAGAGAGATAGCTCACCATTTCTTTGACTTTTTTGTTCTTTGGGTGTCCTCAATAGACTGAATGATGTTCACTCACATTGAGGGCGTCCATCTGCTCTATTCATCCACTGATTCAAATGCTAATTCTTCCCAAAACACACAAAAGTAGTGTTTTATTAGCTATATGACTGTCCTTTACCCCACTCAAGCTGACACATAAACTTTAACATTGCAATCTCTGGCTTTAAATCTCAAAATGACCCCAGAGCCTGAGTAGATGCCAAACACAGGATAGTGTCAGAGCTTTGGCCACCAGAACTTCGGGAGAAACTATAATTTAATGCTCTGAGATCCACTTGCATAACTTATGTGAAAACACATACAATAGTGTTGAGAACCTGGAAGAAGCCAAAAATAATAATAAAAATTTGCCATCAGTATGTCATAGTAACTTGACAATCAGAACAAACACCAGCTATAAACCTTTAATAGGACGATATCAGAACACAATGGCTAAATTGTTATTGGTAATAAAAAGCTCAGTAAATGTTGGAATTTGCTCACTAAAATGAAAGAAATGGAGCTGGGTATGGCAGTTCATCCCTATAATCCTAACTATTCCAGAGGCTGAGGCTGGAGGATGAGCTGGTAGCTGTCGAGGTAACTTAGTGAGAGCCCCATCTCACAAAAGATTTGATAGCTTTCAAACTGGATGTGTTCACAAAAACTTCATCAGTTGAATTAACATTGAGGGGGCATTTTTATTACCAGATGTATACTTTTAACTGAGCCGTGTAATTATATTTATATTTTCTTTATGCGTTTCTTTGGTACTGGTAGACTAAGGAAAGCTCTCAAGAATTCAACACTAAGAGAAATAAGATCTGCCTCAGAGAGTTAAACTATGAAGTCTACTTTACTGGGAGAAGTCATCTGCTGTAATAGAGAATTTCTCTCAATTAAGTAATTGGAGGTCATTCAAAACAAGATTTATTATTATGCCAAGGCTGTGACAGGTCCAGTAAAAGAGAGATAATAAAAACATCAATAGGAAAAATATTTAGAAGAGCAGGAGCTATTCCACATTAGATGACAAATGCTCCTCTGGCCTGGAAGCCTGGTCAACACTCTTAAAAGACCTTGGATGATGGCTGCTCCTTGAAGCAGGAGCCTCTGGAGTGGTATTGCTAAAGAGATTATCTTCCTGAGATTAACTAAATTACTGTACTTTCCTTTTGACCTGCTTTTTGACTTGGTGAGAAACAAGAATCTGCTCATATGGAACTAATCATACAGCTCTTCTGGCTCCTTTCTTATTATAGATTTATGAATTGACCTTCTTGTGCCTAAATGAGCCCCCTGTGCATTTTAATTAGTCCAGCCCATCCAGTTGGGGCCTGATGACCTCCTAGTACTGATTAGGTGGTAGAATGCAGTACTGAGGACTGCAAGATTTTAATTCACTTAGAACTGAGTTCAAATGTCAGTTCTGCCTTTCATACGGCCCATGATTATAAGCAAGCTCCAATTTTGCTAGCCTCTATTTTGCACATTAATAAAATGTGTACCAGAAAGTCCGTACAATAAGCCAGATATGTTAATGCATATCCACAATCCTACTACTCTAGCTAAAGCAGAAGGATTATAAATTTAAGCCTACACTGGACACTCTAATGAGACTCTGTCTCAAAAAAAAAATAATAATAATAATAAAAGAACTAAGTTGTAGGTCAGTGTGAAGATCCTGGGTTAAGTCCCTACCCAATAAGTAAAAATATATAATGTAATATATTATATAATTCATTCCATTTATGGAATGGGGCAGAAGGGACAGACAGTAAATGTAAAGTTTGTACAGTATTTTCATCATTAAGAGTGAGTTTCCAGGTTTTCAGTGCAGGAGGTTATAAGCAGCAAAACACAGCACACCATACCCCACTTTACCTGTCATCTGCAAACACTTGCAACTTCACTGAGTTACACTTGCTTGGATGTCTCCTTTGATGAGTTCTGAATTCATACTCATGCTCTCTTGTGTCTCTTGACAATGAGATTGCTCTGTTCCCTTAAATCACACTGCATAACAATGAAGTTGCAGTGCATGTAGAGTTTTTATCATACATTAATAATACAATGATTACAGCAAGGTGATAATTTAAAATGGAAGAGTATGTATGAGCTTGAGTGATAGTCATCCATTTGTTTAATTAAATTCTCAGAAAACTGTGCTGTTTCATCATTATGGACTCCTTATTTCTGCATTTTAAAAATAACTGATGTTCAAGGCCCAGGATGTGTGAGAACTTCCTCACACCTACCAGACCCCTGCAGCCCAGGCCCAGTGTGTGTCTAAGGCTTTCTGAGCACTTGCTGGAATCCTTCAGCTGGAGCCCAGGTTTGGCGTGTATTTGGGAACTTCTACTGCACTCCCAGGAACCCTGGAGCTGCAGCCAGGTCTAGCCTGTAGGAGACCTTCTTTGCACCCACGCAGATCCCTTTTCAGCCAGAGCCCAGGCCTGGCATGCTGCAGCAGGAAGAAGAAGCTGAAGCAGCCAGAACCAAGCCAGATACATTTGCAAGAGTTCAAATGTGGTAAATCTGGACGAGGTAAGCTGAGACACTTTGCTAGAACCAGATCTATGACACCATCCTCCGTCTTTTTCTCTTTACTGAGAGAGGGAGCAAAAGGTAATCAGGGGGGCCAGGGAGATGGCTCAGTGGAATAAGTGCTTCCCTGGCAAGCGCAGGCACCTGAGTTCAATCCCTGGTTCCACCCAAAAATGAAGAAAGAAAAAGAAACAGAGTGAACCAAGGTTTCCCCCACAATAAAACACATACCGATGAAAAGGTAATCAGGGTGAACTAGTCTTCTTGGAACATCTACAGCCTTACTACCCTGAATGCACCCAATCTCCTCTGATCTCAGAAGCTAAGCAGGGTCTGGCCTGGTTAGTACTTGAATGGAAAACACCAGGCACATCAAGGGGAAGTGATCAGACATGACTTAGGAGAATGAACTTAAATAAAAATTTCCAATTTAATATCTGCTAAACTATATAGAATAATGCTTGTTCTTACTGTCTAAAATACAAACCCATTAGTTACACAAGTTTGTCAACTACTAAATATCACTACCCATTATTAGTATCCCTAATTGCAGTAAATACAAAACTGTAAACGCCTTAACTACATAATCTCTCTGAAGTAAGAATTTCAGTAATTGCTAGGGTTATAACTGCACTACCGTTCTGCAACAAAGGTCAGAGGACAGTGCTATAAAAAATGACAAAGAGAAGGAACAAAATGCAGTCTCAGGCCCCAAGGGCATCCAGAACAAATGCATGAGAAACTAGCATAGAAGAAATTGGGAATCACACTGCTGAAATCTCTGAATTAGCAGCATCTGAAGTAAAGAAACAGCTGCAGAAAGATATACAGGAAATCATATCAGAAATAATCCTGAGGTAAAAAAAAAAGAAATGATAACTATAGTGAAACAATTACTAAGTGCCTCTAAAGAAGACTCCTCTAAAAATAGAGGAGAATAGAAAAATGATGGAATCTATGAATGAAAAATATAGGAAAGAAATAAAGAACATAAAGCAGTTGCAAAGACATATACAGGAAATTAAAATCTCAATCACAAGCTTGCAAAAAAATAGTTAAATTAAAGTGAGTATAGAGTTTCAGACCGTGATGACAGCATTGTAGCTAGTAAAAAAAAGTAAGCAAAGATCTCTTAAAAACAACTAGGATGCAGGAAAAAGTAATTCAGCATCTGCAAGATAAGGCAAAGATGAACCATTTGACAATAATAAAAATCAATGAGAAAAAAAGGAGTCAATGCAAATGATATAAAAAGAATATGGCCAGAATTAATAGCAGAAAACTTCCCAAATGTGGGGAAACAATTTAACATTCAAATAATCAAAGCATATAGAACATCAACCCAATTAAAAGCACACCTGGATATATAATAGTCAAGATCCTAGAAATCCATCACAAAAACAATATACTAAAAGCTGCTAGAGAAAAGAAAGATTACATTTAAAGGACAACCCATCAGAATAAGAGCAGATTTCTCTTCACAAAACATCAACTAGGGGCCAGGAAGATTGCTCACTGGGATAAGCGCTTCCCTGGCCAGCACAAGAGCCTGAGTTCAATCCCTGTTTCCAACCAAAAGAAAAAAAAAAAAAAAAAGATCAAGTAAATAAGAGCATGGAGCAAAGTACTTCATGTCCTCCATGAAAACAAATTCCAGCCCAGACTGCTATACCCTGCAAAACTCTCTTTCAAGTATAATGGAGAAGTGAAATACTTCCATGACAAAGAAAAACTGAAGAATTTCATGATGATAAAGCCAACCCTACAAGACTACTAAAAGAGATTCTAAAGAGGAACCACAATGACTTTCATTCTCCATGAATGAGAATGGAAAGAACCCATCAAAAAGGGCAAACAATTCAACACAGGCTTAAAAGGGGTAAATAACATGTCAATCGTAAGTCTCAATTATAATCATATCAATTATAACCATCAATGTACATGGACTCAATTCACCAATTAAAAGAAATAGACTGGCACAGTGGATTAGGAAGCAAAATCCAGCAATATGCTGTATACAAGAAACACACTTAATTCATAAAGAAATTCATAGGCTGAAAGTCAAAGGATGAAAAACAATACTACATGCCTGACGACAGCAGGAAAAAGCAGGAGTAGCAAACCCGTTTACAGTAGGTCTCAACTTCAAACCAAAAATGATCAAATGAAATAAAGAAGGACACTACCTCCTGGTTAGGGAAAACTTCAAGAGGAAGATGTAACACTCAAACATATACACATCAAACACAGGAGCACACAACTATATAAGACAAATCTTAATGGACATGAAAAATCTAATATACAATGCTACAATCTTAATAGGAGACCTTAACACACCCTTATCCCAAAAAAATAGGCCAAAGAAGTAACAGAACTGGACCATAGCTTGGAACAAAGGGACTTAGTGGACATATACATGTTCCACCCAAACACAGCTGAATACACATTCCTTTCCGCTACACATGGTTCATTTTCTAAAATAGTCCACATACTAGTCTATAGGTCATGCTTCAGTATATGCAAGAAAACAGAAATTATCCCATGCATATTGTCTGACCACAGTACAATGAAATTGGAAATAAATGACAGAAGAAATCAGAAAAAAACCATAAATACATGGAAATTAAACAACACCCTAGCCGGGCGTGGTGGCGCATGCCTGTAATCCCAGCACCCGGGAGGCTGAGGCAGGAGGATTGTTGTGAGTTCGAGACCAGCCTGAGCTACAAAGTGAGCTTAAGGCCAGACTGAACTGCATAGTGAGACCCTGTCTCAAAAAGACAAAAAA
>PVKA01041115.1:0-18298 GCA_004027165.1 Ctenomys sociabilis | reverse complement strand
TTTTTTTTTTTTTTTTTTTTTTTTTTTTTTTTTTTTTTTTTTTTTTTTTTTTTTTTTTTGTATCTTAGGGAAGGTGTACAGGGTGTTCAGAGTCTCACTACTAGATCAGACTCCTAGTGATTCACCTGTTTACAGCCTCCCAAGAGCTGAAATTACAAGTATGGGCCACCACACCCAGTCTCTCAATTGCTGTCTGGGCTCACCCCAGGGGCAGGGCTGGCGTGGCAGACCTGAGATCAGGTCTGCTTACACGTGCTCTAATCCACTGAGCTATTTGTCCAGGCCTTTAATCCATACTTGTTTTTTTCCAGCACTGAGGTTCGATCTCAACACCTTGAGTTTGCCAGGCAGGTGTTTGCACCACTGAGCTATCTTTCCAGCTCCTTTCCCTATTAATCTTAAGGATAGTTTGGCCGGGTAGTTTGTCTGGGTTGGAAGTTGTTTTCTTTCAGGACTTGAAATACTTTATTCCAAGATCTTCTTGATTTGAAGTTTTATGTTGAGAAGTCAGCAATGGTTCTAGAGTGGTGTGAGTGTATTACACCCTCATAATCTCAGTTGAACAGATGCAAAGTATGGTAAACAGAATGTTACAAATAAGGACCTGAGAGCTGAGTTCCAGGATGAACTTCTAAATTGAAAGCATAGTAAATCC
This sequence comes from Ctenomys sociabilis, assembly GCA_004027165.1. NCBI lineage: Eukaryota > Metazoa > Chordata > Mammalia > Rodentia > Ctenomyidae > Ctenomys > Ctenomys sociabilis. Next base: position 17,643 of record PVKA01041115.1, on the reverse strand, counting down.
TCACTTTTACAAAGGCACAAATTTTTATGTGAGTGTAAATCCTGGTTTAATACCTTTGCACACTTACACACACCTTGCCTTTTGTTGTACCAAATGAGTAAACACAGAGATCACCCCCTGTGTCTCCAGGCACAGCTACTGGGACACACAGCTGGCTACTATTACAGTAAAAAAGTAAGATATGTTTGTATAACTCAATGTTATGTTCTTAAAGTAGGAACTAGAAGATGTAACCCCAGGCCTGGCTGAGCCAGACCCCGCCCCCTAAAGGGCTGTGGAGAGGCTTCTGCCACCAGATGTCTAGACCTGCCTGGCTGCTACAGCCACGCCCTTCCTGTTGGGCTTCCTGGCCCCAGGATGCCACTCTTGACTGATGCAAAGCACGATTTAGGTTTGGCCCATATGTAGATGTGGTGTTCACAGTCTAAATAAATTTGGCATTGCAAGATGAAAATGCCAGTATCAGTTTTAAAGGTTAAATGACAGTTTGAGGGTATTTCGGTGACTTTGAGAAGTTCCTTGGCTCCATCTGTCCACCCTGCAGGAGTGTTAGGATGTCCTCGGGGATGCTCCTCTTCTGGGAGCAGCAGAGCCCTGATTTGCAAAAAGGCCCCATCACACAAGGGTCAGCGCTGGTGTGGGGGGCTCAGGCCTGGTTATTTTCTTTAATTAAAAAAAAAATATATATATATATATATATATATATATATATATTTGTCTTTATCATTTAATATACTTAAATTATTTGCCTGTTTCTGTCCTTCATGGTGTGCTTACTACATAAGACAGATTTAGGGAGTTTTACCATTTCTGGTGTTGCCTTTCCTCTTTTTAGGATTTAAGAAAGCAGAAAGTTGGGAGGGTGGGTTAGCAGTGATTGCTTCTGTGGGGGATGATTTTGGGGCTGGTGGCAACCCAAGACATACTTAACGGTCCTGTGGGTTGTAATATAGCTGTTCATTGTTTGACTTTTGTAAATCCAGTCACATAGAAGTACATGCTTATTTTTGTTGTTGTTTTTTCTCCCCACTATGGAAGAAAGGCAGCACCAGGAAGGAAATAAAAATACTTTTCCTATGAATTTTTACAATTTTCTTGGCATTGAACACATTGACCACTTTGCATTTACCTTGGCCATCCCTAAAGCTGTAAACGTCTCTCTACCCTAGTGAATACCGTGTGTTGAATAGTCGTCATTGGAAGTATATGAAATGAAATTTCTTTATCCTGAAGCCTACAGGATGGGCCAGCCAAATGGCTCAGCAGATTAAAGCCCCTGCAAACAGGCACAGGGATTGGGGGTTTGATTCCCAGGCCTGCTGTGTGGGCCTCACACCCCCAAGGCACACTGAGACAGCAAATGAGACTGGGCGTGGTGGCACATGCCTGTAATCCCAGCTCTTGGGAGGCTGTAAACAAGCCGATCATTATTAGTCAGATCTAGTAGACCCTGAACACCCTGTAGGCCCTTCACTAAAATACAAAAAAAGAAAAAGGAATGCCTCAGGGAAGTTTCTTAGTTTTGCTTTGATTTCTAGCTGAATTCTATGTGGTTTGAAAATACAACCTAATTTCACTCACTCAGAATGTCGAGATTTGCTTTATGTTCCTACCTGTGAGGAGGACTTTTTTGGCTATCTCAGGCTGCCTTCAGGGCAGATCTGGTGCAGCTGTGCAGCTGGGGACTGAACTGTGATCCCCTGTGCCTGACTGAGTTTGCCCAAGCAGGCACTTTAAACAGCTGAGCTAACGGGCAATTAGAGAAGGAAATCGGAGGAGGGTTTGTTTTTGCTCTCCTGCCTGGGAGTAATACAGCACCAGTCTCCTGTCCACCCAAGGGCGTGTCATACTCTGCAGTCCATGGGCGGTTGATCTTGGTGTCAGGTAGGTGGCAGGATACTCAGTGTTCCCGATTCCTGCTCTCATCAGCCAGCTTGCTCTGAGAAGTACAAACTGGTGGTTTCTGCCTATGGCTGAATTCTCTTTCTCCTTTAAAGCTACCTAACTGGGGAGAGAGCACAACAGCGTAAGTGCCTGCCTGGCAATTGCAAGGTCCTGAGTTTGATCCCCAGTACAAAAAAAAAAAGCCATCTAGATCTTGCTTTGCAACCTTTGGAGCTGCGTCCTTTGGTGCATGTGCATAACTTGTTACTGCTTTTCTTAGTGAATTGATTCATCATTAGGAGCCGTTCCTTATTGTCTCTGGCAATCATTGTCATTACAGCTGCTTTGGCTGGTGCTAGAATAAGCACAGTAGCTTTCAGAACCTTGTTACACATCACTTCTTGTCTTATCCTGTGTCCTCAGAATGTGTCTGATATAAATACATTATAGTTGTTTCTTAATTTTATTTTATTTATTTTGCAGTATCAGGGATCAAACTCAGGACCTTGCACTTGCCAGGCAAGCATTTATTCCACTGAGCCATCTCCCCAGCCCCACAGTTGTTTCTTATATCTGTCTTTATTTTGCTCTCTGGGCACTCCCTTCATAATTAGAGCAGCAATAATCTATAAACAGAACCTGCTGCGCTTCTGGTGTTGCATAACGAACGAGCCCAGCCCAAGACACTTACTTGGGCTTTCCAGGTGAGCTTTTCTTTCAAGATCCAAGTATACTTTTATTTTTGGCTTAAGTAAAAATTAGTCATAACTTTGTAAAATAACAATAACTTTTGTTTTCTTGGTACCGGGAATCACACTCAGGACGTTGTGTTTGCCAGGTATGCTTTCTGCCTCTGAAGTAGATCTCCAGCCCATTATATATATATATATATATATATATTACTAAAGCTTTAAAGAAACTATTTATGCACTAGGAAAAGTTTCGGAAGGTTCCTATTTTTCTAAATATTTTCTGGGAGTGCTTGACTATATGTGCAGCCGAGAGGTCTTTCTTGCCTCTCCTGGTCCCTTGTGTTGTGTCCTGAGTATATATTCCACCAGAAGAACACGATTGCTTTTTCTTTCTTCCGTTAGGTTTGCAATTTGGGGAGAGCTGGAGATTCTTCCCTGCTCTGGCCTCTGTCAACTCATCCTGCGCACGTCTCCACCCTTGTGCTGTTTCTTTTCTTTACTGTCCTTCTCAAACATTTGTTCTAATATGCACAAAGCACGTTACTTTATTTTTGCAAGTTTCTGTGAGTGTACTTTGTGTACAGCATTTTATTATTCTACCTTACTTTGACAGAGAGCCTTGCCGTGGAAGTCCAGCCTGGCCTTGAACTCGTGGCAGTCCTCCTGCCTCAGCCTCTGAGTGCTGGGATTACAGGTGTGCGCCACACCTAGTGTGTACTGTGTTTTAAAGCTCTATTCATATTGCTGTGTGTGCCTCTAATGTGCTGCTAATAGTGAAGCTTTTTTAAAAAAATGTATTTAGTACAGGGTCTACAGAGTTTCATTATGGAGCTTGTACTCGTAGTGATTCTCCTGTCCTCAGCGCCCCGAGCACTGGGGTTACAGGTGTGTGTCACCTCGCCCAGTCTCATTTGCTGTCTCGGGGGGCGGAGCTGGCACAGCACAGGGGATGGAACCCCAGCCACTGTCCACTGAGCCATCAGGCTGGGCCTCGTTTTGGTTTTTACAAATCAAAACTCTCATAAATGCTATTTGGGAAATCATCAGAGTGTTTCCTTCTACGCAATACCATAGCCCTCTGGTGCTTTATGAATTAGTCATAAAATAAAACACCTTGAGCTCTAGTCCTGCCTTTCACAGGGTGAATTCAGCCAAAGGCTGCAGAAGTAGGAAGCCCTACCCTCTTGTGAGTCCAGAAGGTACAGATGAGCCACACCCGGAGGCACTGGCCCTCCCCTCCTAGAACCCAGCGCCCTGGGCCCTGACACTGCCGCCTCTGCCTTTCTCCCATTTGTGTTAGGTTTATTTTTGTGAACTCAAGCTGCATCTTCCCCAGTACAGGCATTAGAGCTCCGACGGCCCCTGCACCAACCTAACAACCCAGAGCGTCTCCTTGCGTGGGCACCACCACCATCTGCTCCACTCTGGCGTGCTACCAGGAGCTCGTGGGCTGGGAAGGCGGGACGGTGGCACACAGGCAGGCTTTGCCACCAGGTCCAGAACCCCACTCAGCCTGGCCTCCTCGACAGGCACATATGTATCGTGTCGCCGTGAGCTGGACAGTGAGCTCCCAAGCGCTATAGTGGTCATCCCCAGCGATTTCTTGGCCCTACCGTGTTTGCCTGGGGTTAGCAGCTCTGCCTGAAGAGTCAGTGGCTCCCATGCCCCGGGGTGTCCATCTAGTCACGGCAGTGACTATTCCAGGCATGTGGCCCTGCCTGGGCACAGGAAGAGGGCTGGTGGGCCCCTTCAGGGCCCAGACCTGGGGCTGACCCCTGACTTCTGCCCAGCCCCACTGCCCAGGAGCCAGAGTCAGCCATGTGTCCTCATAGCTGCAGAGGACACTGGGAACTGCAGTCCACCTGAGTTGTGATCAAAGAGCTGGGGAGAGACAGCTGCACTGGACCTGCCTTCGAGGCCCATCGAGGTCCTATGACATTGGGGGACCATCCTCAGGAGTGCGGGACATTTCCCAGGAGCAGCTGTGTACCTTCATGCCATGCACAGGACTGCTGACCCCCAGAGGAACCACTGGTTGCAGTTTAGCCCGACCCTGGGACAGGGTGGCCCTTGGTCCATCCTGGGAGAAGCCCTGCCACTGCCTGAATCCAGCTGAGGAAGCTGTGCAGGAGGCTGCAACCACCGCCAGTCTGCGCACCAGCGACTGTGGAAAGCTTGCGCTTGTTGTCACATGCTTCCTGCCCAATCACTTGGTCAGCTTTGCACACCTCTGCTCTCGCTCTCATAGTGTCGTTTTCCATATTTGCTTGCATATAGGAAAGCATTTGAGTTTTCAGCCACCACTGTTCTCAATCTGTGGGTGTTGGTTGCTTTAAATCTTTTTTGGAGCAATGTTAGATGCTCACTAGAGAACAAACCTAGAGGTAGAGGGTCTTAAGTGGGACGGGGGATGGGATGAAAGAACAGCGTGTGTCATTTCTGTGAGGCAGAGGTGCATCTCACTGCCTCTGGGCTTTCGGGGGTAGACTGGATGGGTGCTCAGGCCGGTGAATCCACAACATCTCTTCAGGATGTCTTGAGTGCTAAGTACGCTCCCAGCCCCCTTCTCTGAGAATAAGATGTGTGGTCAGTTTTCATATGAAAAAGTCTTAAGAAGCCAGGAAGAAGGTATTTGAATTTCCTTGCTTAATTCTAGTCCTAGTGGAGGTCAGAATCCAGAGTGCCGCTGAGATGGCTCTTCCTGTGGTGAGCTGTGCCACCTCTTACATAGCTCTGAAAGGTGTTCAGCACCCCAGAGAGTGCTGACTCCCCCTTTTGCTACGCACATGCACGCATGCACACACACGCGCAGACGGCACAAGACATTTTGAGGCCATACTGATTTCTTCAAAGAAAGAAAAGCATTGTTCTTTCAAACTGGTGATGTGAATTTATAATTCTTTGGAGATATGGCTTAGCTTTTTGTGTCTGACTTTGCCCATCACGTGACCAGACCAGCGGATGGATGTGACCGGCTGTGTGATGGAGCTGAGAGCCAGGCTGGTGCTCCAGGAACTGGGTGGGACACAGAGGACATGCTGCGCCATGGAAGGGCGCAGGGCCTTCGGAACATTGCAGGGATGTGTAGCAAATAAGTCAAATTTCAAGGGAGAATCAGCTTTGGAGTGGAGTTGGGCATGCTAATTTGCAGGTTTCTTCATATGAAAAATATCCTCTTGATATGCAGATGAAGAGCAGCATAGTCTTTTTTTATTCTTTGCTTTCATTTGTTTTTAATTTTTAAAGAGAATTACAAAATAGTGAAAGAAAAAGAGAAAAGCACTAGAAATAATATAGAATTTCACTGAACAAAACAGTAGGAACTCGACAATTGTATTACATAATATTATCTTCAAATTAGTTGTTTAGATTACCATATATAAACATACAAATTGGAAGAAAAAGAATAAGAAAAACTTTAAGCATTAACTGCTTCTTTCAATAGAGCAGCAGAAATCAGCAGTATACAAGGACAGATGATTTGTAACAAGTTTATTATCCAGTCAGCCTCAGATATTAGGAAAAAACTACAAAAGGTGTGTTTCACTTCCAGTAGGTTACTTGATGCTTTACTGAGAATCTTCTCCTCAGTATTTTGTAAACAAAACAAAGAGAACAAGAGAAAATGGCTGGCTTAGTTGTGGCCCTAAAAGGAATAAACTGTAAGTCAGATTATCAAGGCTCCAAGAAGAGCTTAACAACTAAATTCTCCTTCTACCACTGTGGAAAGTGAGGACACCATAGCAGTGCTTGTGATAACTGTCAGGACAAGAGGCCCACCCAACTGTAAAGATAACCACTGGAAGTCAGACAGCCCCCTGAGACGGAGGTCCCAGGGATGGTTAATTATATATGTGAGGGTATGTGTATATATATGTTTTTGAGACAGGGTCTCGCTGTGCAGCTCAGACTGGCCTTGAGCTCACTTCGTAGCCCAGACTGGTCTCAGATTCACAGCAATCCTCTGCCTCAGCCTTCCGAGTGCTGGGATCACAAGCGCGTGCCGCCACACCTGGCCTTCAGGTCATTCTTCTTGGTGGTCAGCATGCTTGCCCACTGGCCAGGCGCCTTTCAGAGCAGCTTCTGTCTCTGCTGGCCTTGGCCTTGTTTCCCTTCGGCCTCCTTTCTGCATTTCCCTGCATCTGATCCAACAGCAGCCACCTCGCCGAGGAGCCTTAGCTTCTCCTGGTGGAAATCCATGCTTGCAAACCTCAGTCTGAGCCTTTTGAATTTTGCACTTTTTCAGTGATGAGTTTATATGGAAGCTTCCTCACTTGCTTTTGTTTTAAATCAGCTTTATCGAGCTAGAGTTTACCTAAAGTATACTCATGTCTACTCTTTCTTGTGAAGTTTACTGCATTGCATAAGCTCTGTGCCTTGCAATATGTCACCTGTGACCTTCCTCAGTGTGTGCTCTGGGGAGCTTCCCATCAGCTCCTTGCCATGATAGATTAACCTGGCTGCTCCAGGATTGTTATCAGTGGAATTGTGTAACAGGTAGCAGCTTATCTGGCTTTCTGCTCTGAGTGTTTTTGAGGTTTATCTGTGCTATTATGGCTGTCAATCAGTCATTGCCCTTCGTTGCCGAGCAGAAATCCATTGCATGTATATATCCTAATTGTGTATATGTTTGCAGATTGTGCTGCTGGGCTGTTTCCAGCTGGTGGTTATTAGGCGTAGGCTGCTGCGGGCATTCAGGTGCACATTTCTGTAGAGACATGCGCTTTTCATTTCTCCTTCCTTTCCTAGAAGTGTGATTGCCAGGTCCTAAAGTTCAACTGTACAGCAGACTGCCAGGTTTTTATTTCCAAAGTCACTGCAGCTATTTTTATCCTTACCAATAGAGATCCTGTTTGCTCTGTGTCTTTATCTTTACATTCTCATCATACTCGTGGGTAAGTAAAGGTATCTTACTATGGTTTTAATTTCCACTCCCGAAGTGACTGTGATACAGGACATCTTTTTATGTGATAACTGATCGTTTGTACAGCTTTGACTGAATATCTGTTCTAATCTCTTCCTATCTTAAGAATTGGATTTTTTTTTCTTCAGCAACAGGGTTTTATATATTCTGAATACCACTCTTTTGTCTGATATATATGTAGGGATATTGGCACCCTATCTGTTGTTTACCTTAAATTTTTCTTGGTATGTTTTAGAGAAGTAGCAGACTTTTATTTTGATGAACTGGTATTTGTAGATTGCTTGGGGTTTTTTGGTTTGTTTTTATTTATTTGTTTGTTTGTATTTGTTTTGTTTTGGGGGACATGGTCTCACTGTGCAGTTCAGGCTGACCTTGAACTTACTTTGTAGCCCAAACTGTTCTCTAACTTATCCTGCCTCAGCTTCCTGAGGGCTGGGACTATAGGCAAGTGCCACCACACCCAGCTAAGTTTTACATATTTTTAGGATGCATATTTTTATATCTTATCTAAGAAATTTTTGCCTGCTGTAAGGCCTCAGAGATAGCCTCCTCTATTTCATCTGTTTATAAAATTGTATAGCCATATTTTCATACTTAGGTCCATAATCCCATTTAAATTTATTTTTATGATTTGTGCAAGACACAAGGTTCATGCAGTTCTTTCCTTCCTTCCACTGAGACAGGGTCTCACCATGTAGCTCAGGCTGGCCTTAGTTCATTGTATAGCCCCCACTGGCCTTGACCTAGAAGTGAGTCTCCTGCCTCAGCCTCCTGAATGCTGAGCTATAGGCCTGTGCCACCATATGAATCTTTCTTTTTTCTTTTCTTTTTTTTTTCTTTAAATGTATTTAGTACAGGGTCTCGCTATGCAGATTGGACTCATAGTGATCTCCTGTTTTCAGCCTCCCAGGTGCTAGGATTACAGGCATGCCCTGCCATGCCCAGTCTCAGTGGCCTTCTCAGTGTGCCCCGGCAGCGCGGCTGGCACAGCACACCAAGGATCAAACCCCAGTCCCTGTGCTCTGCCTAAGCAGGTGCTTTAGTCTGATGAGCTATCTGGCCAGCCCTCAATTTTTTCCTTTATGTATTTGGTACAAGATCTTGCTATGCAGCTCCCACTCCTAGTGATGCCCCTGTTTTCAGCCACCTCAGCAGGTGTGCACCACCACGCCTGGTGTCTGTGGTGGGCTCAACACGCCGGGGGCGAGGCCGGTGCAGCGTGTGCGCCGGGGCGGGGCCGGTACAGCGTATGCGCCCGGGATCCAGTGCTGGCCCTGCTCTCGCCTGCGCAGGCGCTTAGATCCAGTGCCGGCCCCTGCTCTCGCCTGCGCAGGCGCTGAGCCCGCTGAGCCTGCTGAGCCATCTTGCTGGCCCCACACATCTTTCAGTTTTGACAATGAAAATTGTGCGTATTCATGGTATACACAGATTGCGATGTCTCGCAGTGACCACACGAGGCTAAGGACACATGCGGTAAATCCCACATTTTTGTGGTGATAACATGTAAACCCTGGTCTCCTGAGTAGCCCTCAGTGTGCAGTGTATTCTAGTGATTGTAATCACCATGGTGAGCACAGTAGATCTTTGAACTACTCCACTCCCACTCTAGCTGTGTTCTTTGACCACCACCTCCCCATCCCCTTAGCACCCTCCTCCCCCAGCTCCTGGTGACTACGTTTCCATGAGAGAGCTCTTGCAGTATTTGCCTTTGTTGGCCTGGACTGTGTGCGTGTGTGTGTGTGTGTGTATTTTAGGGACGGATCCACAGGTTGTTCAGGGTCTCACTACTAGATCAGACTTGCAGTGATCCACTTGTTTACAGCCTCCCAAGAGCTGGGACTACAAGCATGTGCCACCATGCCCAATCTCAATTGCCATCCCAGCATGTCCTGGGGCGGTGCTGGCATGGCAGGCCCAGGATCGAACCCAGGGCCCCTGCGCCTGCTTGCAGGTGCTTTAATCTGCTGAGCTATTTGGCCGGCCCTTAGCCTGGAATTTTTGTGTGTGACATAATGCCCCCTAGGTTCATCCATGTTCTTTGAAATTACAGGACTCCTTGTGGTTCCAAAGGCCATGTGGGACCCTGTTATGCACACGGACTCAGCTTTCCTCTGCGTGTAGCTTGGTGGGTGTGTAGGCTGATTCTGTAGCTTGACTTCTTTTGTTTTGTTTTTAGAATGGAGGTACTCTCAGACAGAACAAGAAACGAGGTTCCCATTCCCCATGAATGTCTGACGCTCGTCTGGTGCAGCGTAGGCCTGGCCCAGAGAGTACTCGTCCACCAGTCAGCCGCACGTGTAGCTTGACTCCTAGTGCCCTTCTGACTACAGGAACGTGCTTAAACCTACCGACTGCGGGTCCTTCGGGTTTACCCACCCGGGGCATTGCTGCAGCGTAATAGCATCACTGTTTTAATGTTTTAAGGCATCTTAAAAAGATGGTGTTTTCCAAAGGTGGTGTTTTCCAAAATAGCTGTAGCAGTTTACATTGCCACTGACGGAGAACAGAGGTTTCTTTTTTTTTTTTTTTTTTGTCTTTTTGAGACAGGGTCTCACTATGTAGTTCAGGCTGGCCTTAAGCTCACTTTGTAGCTCAGGCTGGTCTGGAACTCACAACAATCCTCCTGTCTCAGCCTCCCGAGTGCTGGGATTACAGAGAACAGAGGTTTCTTCTTCTCTGTCCCCTCCCTGTCTGCCCTGGTTGCCTCTTTGTTCCTGCGCTATTTGTTGGAAATTCTATCCCGTCCACTGCATTGTCCTATCGGGGCCTCTTGGTGTGAGTCAGCTGATCACATGTGAGAGGACAGATTTCTGCAGCCTTAGAATCCCCTTGTTCATCAGCGCATCTCTGTTCTCATTGGCAGCAGGCTGTTCTGATGGCCATGAAGCTGCTCTAGACAGTTCTTGGTAGAAGTCCCACATTTGTTTTCCTCAAAGCAAGAAACAGAATTAAATGAAGCTGTTCTTAGGCAAGTTGCATTATTTTATTTTATTTTTGTGGAACGAGGGATTGAACTCAGACCCTGGCACTTGCCAGAGAAGCTCTTATTCCACTGAGCTATTTCCCCAGTCCCAAATCTGATTTATTTCTAATGGTGTCTTTTAGATACTTTGCACATTTAATGGATAGAAACCATGCTCATGTCCTCACTCCCTTGTCCCATGTGGTCTGTGTTCTAGGTTCCTATCTTAGTTACTTTTTCCTCATTGCTGGGACAGATACTCAACACTCAAAATGAAGGAAGGAAAGGTTTATTCAGCTCACAGTTACTGGAGGGTTCAGTCCATATTCTGCTGGCTCCAAGGCAAATAACAGCGGTTCATGGCAGCAGAAGACGATGACGAGCAGAGGAGGAGCAGCAGCTGCGGCGTCCATCAAGCCTCTCTCTTCCTTGTTTGCAGACTGCGAAGACCAGTGCTCCAGGGGCAAGATCAGAGCTCCTCCAAAGCAGAGTGGCTGTGAAGGTCAAGCTCCTCTGAAGACTGGGACTTCTCAACGGAAGGTGGCAGCAGGAAGCCTTCCTCAATTCCTGGGCCCTGCCCACTTGCAGGGCTGGGCCCCCATGCTGAGAACTGCTGGAGCTGATTCAGCCAAGTTGACACAATGTATCAACTAACACAATCCACCCCTTGTCAACTTGGCAACTTAACATATACTTTTTTAAGACAATTTCCAGGTACTAGACATGTTTAAACATTTTACAACTTGAACCTTGTATAACATTAGAACCATGACATATTGCCTCTGGCCCTCCAAAGACTCATGCACATCCATTTATACAAAAGATACTTTAGTCCAAGAGTTGCCAAAGTCCTAACAGTTTCAGCAACACTGAAAAGTCCAAGTCCCAGGCTTCCAAGATCCAAGGCAAACTCTTAGCTGTGAGCCCCTCTACAAATGAAAAGTTAAACACTTCCAACGTGCAAAGGCACAAGATAAGCACTGCCGTTCCAAAAGGTGTGCACAGCAGGATACAAACGGTTAGGACCAAAACAAGGCCAGAATCCAGAAGGGCAAACATTAAGTCCTGTGATTCCCTGTGGCCCACCCAAAGCAACCTGTAATGAGCTGTGAGTTCCAAAAGCCATACATGGCTCCAATCCTAGGACACTTCTGTTGGTAGCTGCTAGGCTTTTCTCTCAGGCCTGCTTTGCTCCCCTTTTGCAGCTTTTCTTAGACCATCCACATTCCTGGCTTTTTCAAACTTCTGAGGTCTCCACTGAATAGGCTTCTCACTCATAGCTTCACACACTGCCCTCTCAGGGGCACACTGCCTGGCCTCCCAGGCCTTCTTCTGAAATCTGGATGGAGGCCTTCTGAACCTCAGAACCCTCGCATTCTGCATGAACCTACAACCAAAGCCACGTGGATGACGCCAAGGGCTGCAGCCAACTGGAGCAGTAGCCAGGGTTTCTTCTCCCTTGGCTACAGTTGAGTGCCTGGTTTGCTGACACTCTGAACCTGATTCCAAGAAACACATTTTCTATGCTGGAGCCATTCTGGAACCTGTTGGGGCCACCTCCATTCTGGAACATGGGGCTGTGCAGCTTTCTCCTCAAAGCAAAGTTCTTCACACTTGCAATTCTGAGGCTGCAAAGGGCAAGAACTTGCCACTCCTGTGATGCCCTCTGGACACGTTTTTCTACTCTCCTGTTCCTTCTCAGCCATGGAAATCCTCTCAGCTCTGTCTTCATAGTCCACAGCCTTCCTGGTGCTTTCTTTCTAGCCAAACTCACAACATTTTAAATCATCTTTTTGGGCTCTTTGCTCTTCATTCTTAACATAAATCTGGCTAAAAGCCCCAAACAGCAGCCATGCCACTGCCCCAATATTTGGCTGCTTTGAAATTGCTTTTTCAAGATTAACTAGCCTACTGTGCTTAGCCTCTGGCAAAGTCTCTGGCCAGGAGCAAAGTGCAGACAAACTTTCTGCCAAGCCATCACATAAATCATCTGCAGTCCAACAACCAGTGCTGTCTTTCTCCCCAGCAGAAACCTGCCAAGCCTGGTCTTTGCAGGCAGGCTTCCTATCAGCATTCTGGTCTGAGCTCTGACCAGAAGCTCCCAAGCAGAACAGCCGAAGCTGTTCCAGCACTTCGCTTATAGGTGACATCTCAACTTTTCCTATCTCTTCCCATGAGCCATTCCCATAGCCACAGCAACAACCCCACTCTCCAGGTACCAAATTCTTAGTTTTTACTTGTTGCTGGGACAAATACTCAACACTCAAAATGAAGGAACCCTCAGTTACTGGAGGGGTCAGTCCATATTCTGCTGGCTCCAAGGCAAATGACAGAGTTCATACATCAGAAAACAATGAAAAGCAGAGTAGGAGCAGCAGCTGCAGTGTCCCTCAAGCCTCTTCTATGTTGACTGCGAAGACCGGGGCTCCAGGGCAAAGATCAGAGCTCCTCCAAAGTGGCGCGCTGTGAAGGCCAAGCTCCTCTGAAAACTGGGACTTCGGCGGGAAGCCTTCCTCGGTTCTTGGACCCTGCCCACACGCAGGGCTGGGCCCCCACGCTGAGAACTGCTGGAGCTGATTCAGCCAAGTTGACACAATATATCAGCTAACAGAGTCCCCATTTAATTTTTAATTTTTTTTTTTCATTTTATATATTTGGTACAGGATCTTATTGAGCAGCTCAGACTCATAGTGATCCTCCAGTCTCAGCCTCCCCAGCGCTGGGATTACAGGTGTGCACCACCACACTTAGACTAGGTGCCTGGCTCAGCCTGCCAGGAGGTGGGGCCACACAGCATGCGCGACCAGGAATTAAGCCCTGGTCCCTGCATTTGCCAAAGCGGGCATTTATTCCGCTGAGCTATCTCACTGGCCCAAGATCCCCATTTTACAGAGGTCTCCCGTGACAGCACAGGTTTCTGCCCAGTGCAGAGGTGTGGTGGGGGTGCATCTGGAGGCTTGGGAGAGCCCCACAGTGCTCATGAGGACCAGGGTGCTCATGCCAGTGTTGGCATTGTGGAATGTCAGCCTGGTCTGCCACGATTTCAAAGGTCAGAGAGCTCTGGATTTTGAATATATCAGAACTTAAAGTGAAAGACCCGCACAGACAGAAGCCATCTTCCTTCTGGGCAAATGTGATGGTGTGCTCCAGCTTATCACCTCCCATCTGCAAAATGAATGGGACAGAAAAAACGAGTGAAAAATTGATGCCAGACTAAGTCGTACTTGGTAGGGTGAGGAGAAAGGACTCACTGTGAGAACTTTGTTTATTTTGAGACAGTGTTTCACTGTGCAGTTCAAGCTAGGCTTGAACTCACTTTGTAGCCAAGGCTGGCCTCCACCTCACTGCAGTCCTCCAGCCTCAGCCTCCCAAATGGGGGAGTTACAAGTGTGGGTCACTACACCCGGCATTAAGTTCAGTTTTAGATTTATGGAAAAATTGAGAAGGTTCTAGACAATTTCCATGTACTCCATACCCAGATTCCCATTACTAATATTAGCATGGTGCATGTTATGGGTAATGAACCAGTATTAACTAAAGGCTGCTTATCACCCAGGTGTCCCAGGGTCCTGCTCTGTTCCAGGATCCAGTCTAGGATTCCACATTACATTCAGTTGTTGTATCAGTCACTTTCATGTGGCTGGAGGAAAACACCTGGCACTGCAACTCACAGGAGGAGAAGTTTATTTGGAGTTCCAGAGGGGTCAGTCTGTGTGTGGTCAGTTTGCCACAAGGCAGAAATGGTGAGGAGGAAGAGCCGGGCAGAGGGAAGCCACTCAGTCCCCGTAAGTCAGCGAGCAGAGGCTCAGGCAGGAGGAGTCGTGGCCAGAATACACCTTCCAGGTCAGTCCCGGTGGCCAGTGGCCATCACCTCAGCCAAGCCCCACCTCCTGACAGCCCACAGGAACATGTCACACATCTTCAGGTGCTCTAATTTATTTCACAGATGAGTCTGCCAACTGGAGCGTACAACCGTGTTTGTCCTACAAGAAGGTGTGGCTTGTCCTCAACAGAGCTTTTGTGTTGGTCCCCATTATCCTTCCACATCTGCAAGCCTACACATGTGAGACTTTTGGGGGACATTTTATGCCCAAAAGCATGACACTTGCCCAGTTTCTTTCTCCTGGCTACAAGAGGGTCTTAGATTTTCTTTGCTTTTCCTGGTTGTAACAGCTTTGAGCATCACGGGTGCGAGGTACTTTGTAGGATGTTTCCTGCTGAAATCTGACATCATCTTCATTGTTGACTGGCTGTACATTTGGGAAAGAAGGCTGTAGGCAGAGTTTATTTCCATAATAGCATGTCCACGTGTGTGCTGTCAAGAGTTTGTTGGCTGGTAGCTACATATTTGGCAACTAGAAGCAGTTTCAATTCCTGTGGATTTTTGTTTTGAGTACGTTCTTTCTGTCTGGCATCCGAGCTGCCCCAAGCTCATCTGAGAACCATCTCCCATCCCAGTCTTGGAATGATTCCATCTGTAGGAATCCTGGGTCTCTTTCACAACCAAAGAGTATTAGAAAATACCATAGCATAGTGTCATTCTTCCCACACTGCTTCCAGGGTCGACGTGACCCCTCCCTGGATGTCACCCTCAGTGTGAGGTCACGCCCCCCCCCGTCCTGCTCTATCTGTACCCTCTGTTGAGGATAAGCCCCACAACGGGGAAGGGGTGTGGAATAAAGGATTGACAGTTTGGAGGCATGAGAGATTTGTCTCTTATTTATTCATTCATTCATTTATTATTAGTTCTTGATACCAGTGATCAAATTCAGGACCTTATGCTTACCAAGCAGGTGCTTATGCCATGAGCCATCTCCCCAACCCTCAGTCATTTATTTATAACAGTGTGGATGCTTGAATATTTATTTTATACTCCAAATTGTAATCCAAGTCTGTTTTGCTGTTCGGATTATTCCATCCTCGCCAAAAAAGAGTTCTTTCATTGACCCCTTTGTGCCTTTCACAAAACACTCTTGTCCTTGTGGAAATTGTTTTGTCTGTCCTCTTTTTGAGCTCTTCTTCACTTTTGGATCTTCTTGTATATTTTCTGCCCCAGTCCTCAAATCCCCTATATCTCCAAGTGGATCCTTTTGTTGGAGTGAAGTGTTGGGCAAAGATTGTGTTATTGGTTTCTACTGGCACATCATTGCATCCAGGCATGATAGTGCAAGCTGGGAATCCCAGGGACTCAGGAGGCCGAAGCAAGGAGATTAAGATTGGAGGCCAGCCTGGGCATTTGAGTGTTCTCAGAAGGTGACAAGAGCTATGGAGTGCAGCACAGTGCAGGGTGTGTGCCTGGCGTGCACAAAGCCCCGAGCTCCACCCCCAGTGTTTCTTTCCATCACTTCATAACAGGACACAGAGCACCACATGCTGCTGTGACCCTGTTCCTTGGGGTTGCCTGTAGCGTTTTAAATTGCAGAAGATCAAGAGCTTTATTCTTTTCCCTCTGGCATGTCTGCAAGGAAGCTAAAGGCGTTTGTTTCATGCGTATTATTTTGCTGCGAGGGCTAAGGTTCCCTTAGAAGGGATGTTCCTAAGTGTCCAGGGATCAAAGAGTCACAACTGAGAGCTGTAGGAGAAAGTGTTGGTGATGACATAAGGGCCACCAGGCGTGGAGTGTGTGAGCATCCTGCCACCTCCTTTTCCTAGAGAAAGTAACGACAAGAGCAGCCGCAGCCTTGGGACAGTCTTGGTGGCCCTTAGCCAGGCAGAGTGTGGCCCTCCGCCAGCTGTGTCTTACGTGTCCTTGGTAGCCCTGGGTCTGAGGGGTTCTTGGCCAGTTGCACAGGCAGACACTGCTGCACAAATCCTGTCCAAGGAGAGCAAGGCTCCCGCAGGAGGAGGAGGTGTAGGACAAGACTCAGTCAATGATAAGGAGGCAGAGAGCGCCTGGGGGTCAGGCTTGCGGAGACCCACATGTGTGTGTGGCTTGCTTCCTCCCAGTGTGCCCTTGCTTCATCTCTGTTTTAGATTGGAACTCAGACCAGGTGCCAGAAATTGTGACTGTCACCTAACTGCTATTTTATAGTAAGAAAGCAAAAAAGAATTTAAATACTGAGAGTATTCCCTATTAAAGAGTAGTATCTACTCTTTTAATAGTAACTCCTTACAGCACTCCCCTCTCAGCAGAGAAGGTAGCTGCCAAGGAGCCCTTAAAGCACACAGACTGAGTGAAAAGAACAAATGTGGAGCAAAGCCTGGATCATCCCAAGGGGAGTGAAGACTATTCTGCAAATAGCTGTGCTGTTTTCCTCTGAAGCACCAGGTGCACTGTCTAGGACCATGGCCACGTGTGCTGGGACTCGGTCTCACTCTGTGTGGACCTCAGAGCCATGCAGACTGGGGAGACGAGTGGATCTCTTCAAGGTTTTTAACTACTTAGACAACAAACCTAAACACAGAGCATGCCTGGGAATAGACTCCTGCCTGTCACTGCGTTCAGACGGTTCTCGCCTCACCCTTAACCACCAACCCTCCAAACAAATCTGCAGACAGATCTGAGCTCTGAGCCGCTCCCAGAGCTCTGGAGTGTGCAGCAGAGCTGGCCGCGATGTGTCGGGGCTTCCCTTGGCCTCCTTAGCAGGAGCCCCAGACTGTTCTGCGTCCTGTAGGCAAATCTCCACATGCCCGCCTCAGCTCTCCTTCCCAGAGCAAAGCCAGCTGTGCCCCCTCCGGCACATTTCAGTGCTCCTTTCCCCGATTCCACAGTTGTAGGTTATTTCCTTTAGTGGAATTGCACTTTTTCTTCTTAAAAATGTCCTCTTTTGCCTTTTGTTTTGGTCTGTTTTCCTCTTCAGTGATGAGCCTGCCTCTTGTCCGGCCAAAGCACATACTGACTGGAGCCCTTTCTGATTGCTACATAGGACTCAAATGTGTGGTGAGAATTACTGACACCTGCCAGGCGTAGCCTGCTGCCATCTCAGGGGCAGGTGGAGTTCTAAGAAGGCCCCTGCTCACTGGTTTTCCATAGATTTGGAAGTTTAGTGCTCTAGGCAAAGAGTTCAAGAGATGAAAAAAATCTATCTTACCCCCCCTAAAAAATGATGATAATGTCTTTAGTTTTCTACAAATAAAAAAGTCATTCTATTCATGAATATGGGCCAAATGAAGGTATATAAAAATGTATTTATAAGAGAGAAATGTGTCTCTATGTAGTTACATTATAGAGATACATATCA
>PVKA01041114.1:0-18327 GCA_004027165.1 Ctenomys sociabilis | reverse complement strand
CTTACCACATTGATTAGGAATTCCAGTACAATGTTAAAATAAGTGAATAGAGGGAACAGCCTCCAATAGTTTGGATTTTAGTAAAAAAAAACTTAGTTTGTGTCGGGAGCCATTCCAAGATGGCGACCGCTCCTCGCTCCCCCGCCCATCGTGTCTGCCAAGATGGCGCTTACATCCGGCTTCTGGTTCTTGTTGCCGTTCCTGGGCTCCTCCTATCCAGGGAAAAGCCCGCCGTTTTTATGATCCTACCAATGACATCTGAACACGTGTATGATTGTGATTGGTCTGTAAAATCTATATAGTCTGCTATACCAGGAAATCCGTTGTTGCTTGCATGTTGGACGCCGCTGCTAGCGGACGCATGTAGAGGCTTGCATCCCGATCCATAAAGGCTTGCTGAACCCGCTTCAGAGTGTCTAAGTGTCTTCTTCCGCGGGACGGGAGCAGCGCCGGACAAGTTTGGATTTTAGTAAAAAAACTTGTTAGTTTATCACCATTAAATATGATGCTATTGGGCCAAAGAGATAGCACAATGGCATAAGCACCTGCCTTGCAAGCACAAAGTCCTGGGTTAGATCCCTGATAACAATAAATAAATAAATAAATAAATAAATAAATAAATAAATAAATAAACAAAGTCTATTTAGATTATCTTTTAGATGTTCTTCCTAAAGCTGATTAAGTTACAAACTTTTTGTAATTTGATGAGAGTTTTTATCATGAATAGATGTTAGATTTTCGTCAGTGCTTTTTGTATGTCTATCGATATGTTCATGTATTTCTTCATTAGCCATTTTTTTAATTTGCTTTTTTTATTTTTATTGTTTTGACAGAACCAAGGATTGAACTCAGACCCTTGCATTTGCCAGGGAAGTGCTTATTTGACTGATCCATCTCCCCAGCCCCAGCCAATTTTTTGATATTATGGAGATGTTAGCCTCATTGACTGATTGAGGAAATATCTCCATCTTCTGGAAGAATTTGTATAGAATTTTTAAATATTTACTTAAATGCTTAGTAGACTCCAATAATAAACTCATTTGAGCATAGTGTTTTTTGTTTTTGTAGATTATATTGATTTAATTTCTTTAACAGATATATGGTGTAACTCAGATTGTTTCTTAGGAGAGTTTGAGTAAATATGTTAGAAAATTGGTCCATTTCATGTATATTATCAAAGTTATTGGCATAGAGCTATTCATACTATTATTATAATTATGAGAGTTGTTCATAATATTTCTTTGTCATATCTTTTTAATGACTAAGGAATCAGCAATGATGTCCTCTTTTATTTATGGTATGAATAATTTATTTTCTTTTTGTTTTTTTCTTCCTTTATTTGTTTTCTCCCTCATTATTTCATTCTCTACTTTTTTTTTCTTCTGCTTTGTCTCTATTTATCTTTTATGTTTTATAGTAAGATTCACCAGAGTCTTACCAATTATAGTGATCTTCAAAGAACCAGCTTATGGTTTTATTGATTTTTCTCTGTTCATTGTCTGTTTTCAATTTAGCTGCTTTCTGCTTGAACTATTCACTTGTTATCTTCTGTTTACCTAAGATTTCATTGGCTCTTCTTTTTCTAGTTTCTATGATAGAAGCCTGAATTACTGATTTTAGCACTTTCTGCTTTTCTAAAACTGTATGTATTCAAGACTATAACCCTAAGCAGTACTTTTCTTAAATCCCACACATTTTGATACATTGTATTTGCATTTTTTATTTAGCCTGGAAAACTTTAATTTTCTTCAGATCTCTTTTTGAACTATTTAGAAGTGTTTTGTAATTTTTCACTTACTTTCTGATTCTGGTTTCTAATTTAATCCTATTTTAAGTTTGAGAATCAATGTTATATGACTTCTATTCTTTAAATATGATTTTGATACAGAATATGGTGAATTTTGGTGACTATCCCACATAAACTTGAGGTTTTTGCTATTGTTGGATGAAACCAACTATGGCTGTAACATATATCCAGTTGATTGATGGTGGAATTGAATGGACCTATGTTCTCACACATTTTTTGCCTTCTGAATTTTCCTATTTATTATAAAGTGGTGTTGGACTGTTCAGCTATAGTAGTGGGTTCATGTATTTCTCATTGTAATTCTATAATTTTTACCTCTATGTTTTCAGTATGTACACCTAAAAACAACTGAATTGTTTTGTCTCTGACGTACTGACTTTTTAAATAATTATTTATGCCTTTCTTTTTTTCCTAACTTTCCTTAATGTGACATCTACTAATTCTGAAATTAATATTGCTAACCCATTTTGTTTAATACTAATGTTATTATGGTGTAACATACACCATAGTGTACTTTCCTTTTGTGTACTAATTATGTTTTAACGAACATTTTTTATGGTTGACTTTGAATTTGCAGTATGCATTGCCATCTAATGCACATTTACTAACAAATAATTCCTTCATGAGTAGTAAAAGAACCTTATAACAAAATATTTCTAATTCTACCTTTCTGTCTTTTCAAATAGTCTTGTAACTTCACTTGTTTATAAGCAAGTGAAGTTACACCATGAAGAAGCACCATGCCTATCTGTCTCTCATTGTTTCTTTGTTTTTCAGTTTTGTTAGTTTCTTTTGAGTATGTTCTCAAGTGCAGAGATTCTTTCCTTAGCTGTGTTGAGTTTACTAATGAGCATTTCAAACCTATTGTTCATTGTTGTTACAATGATTTTATTATTTTAAGTTTCTTATTATATATTAGAAGTTCCATGCATATCCTTAAATTACCCATCTATTTCCATATTGTCTGTTTGTAACATTACAGCTTTTAGCATATGATTATTGTTGTTTTAAATTCACAACCTGGGAAGATAAATGATTCAACATAAAAAAAATCTATAAATGTAATATACTATCTCAATAGAGCCAAATACAAAACCACATGATCATTTTAGTAAACTGAAAAAAAATTGTGAAAAAGTTCTCATTAATGATCAAAGCCCTCCAGAAAATTGGAAAGATGACCTATACCTCAATATGATAAAAGTTATGACAAACCAACAGCTAACGTCATTTTAAATGGAGAAAAACGGAAAGCTTTTACTCTCAAATCAGGTATAAGACAAGGATGTCCACTATCAACATTCCTATTCGATATAATATTTGAATCATTAACCAGAGTCATTAGACAAAAGAGAAATAAAAGGAATAATAATAGATAAGGAAGAAGTTAAACTATCATTATTTACAGATGACATGCTACTTTACATGAAAGACCCAAAAAACTCAATCAAGAAGCTCCTAGAAATAATAAAAAAAAAATGAGTAGCATGACAGGATACAAAGTCACTACCCGAAAATCAACAGCATTCCTCTTCATAGATAACAAACTCACTTAGAGAGAAATTAGAGAAATGATACTCCTCATAGTACCATCCAGAAAATGAAGCACTTAGGAATTAATCTACCAAAGGAAGTAAAATATCTATACAATGAAAATTATAATACTCTGAAAACAGAGATCAAAGAGGATTTCAGAAAATGGAAAAATAATTCCTTATTCTTGGAAGAATTAACATTGTGAAAATGGACATATTTCCAAAATTGTTATATAGATTTAATGCATTCCCTAACAAAATACCATCAACATACTTCACAGATCTAGAGAAAACATTTCTAAAATTTATTTGGAACCTGGAAAGACCTAGAATAGCAAAGAAAATTCTGGCCAACAAAAGCAAGGCAGGAGGCATTACAATTCCTGACTTGAAATTATATTACCATACTATATGATAAAATCAGGATGGTACTGGCAAAAGGCCAGACCTGAGGATCAATGGAACAGATTAGAAGATGCAGATACCACCTTATCTTTGAAAAATGGAGCTGGGTGTGGTGGTGCATGCCTGTAATCCCAGCACTTGGGAGGCTGAGGCAGGAGGATTATTGTGAGTTCGAGACCAGCCTGAGCTACAAAGTGAGCTTAAGGCCAGCCTGAACTGCATAGTGAGACCCTGTCTCAAAAAGACAAAAAAAAAAAAAAAAAAAAAAAAAAAAAAAAAAAAAAAAAAAAAAAAAAAAAAAAAAAAAAAAAAAAAAAAGGAAGAAAGAAAAATGGGTCAAACATGTTCACTAGAAGAAAGATAGCCTCATTAATAAATAGTTCTGAAAAAACTGGCTCTCCACATGCCAAAAACTAAATCTAGATCCAGATCTATAACCCTGCACTAAAGTAAAAATAGATTAAATATCTAAGCATTAAAATAGAAACACTAAATCTCTTGGAAAAGAAATTTGGTGGAAATCTTGAAAAGATAGGAGTAGGCCGACAGTTAATAAACAAACACCAAACTGCATGGGAAATACTGCAAAGACTTGATAACTGAGATCTTGCCTAATTGAGAAGTTCTGGGTACCAAAAGAAATCACCAACAATGTGAGAAGACAACTTGCAAATTGGAAAAAATTCTTAACCAACAATTACTCAAGGTAATTCTACCTAGAATATATAAAGAACTTAAAAAATTCAGGCCCCAAAATCCAAAGACTCCATACAAAAATGAACATCTGAGATGAATACACACTTCTCAGAGGAATAAATACACATGGCAAAGAAATACAAGAAAAGATGTTCACAGCACTGATCATTCAGGAATGCAAATTAGAACAACTGAGATACTATTTCAATGCAGAAATATTGACTGTCATAAAGAAATCAGCTAGGGCTGGGGAGATGGCTCAGTAGAATAAGCACTTCCCTAACAAGTGCAAGGGCCTGAGTTTAATCCTTGGTTCTGAAAAAAAAAAATCAGCTAATAACAAATAAATCAGTGTGGAGTCTCCTCACAAAATTAGGATTAGAAGTCCCATTCAACCCAGCTATTTCTCTTCTGTTTATTTTTCTAAAAGAGCTGAAAACACCATACCATGGTGATAAATGTGCACCCATGTTTATAGCAGCACAATTTGTCATAGCTATATCTTCGAAGCAAGCTAAATGTCCTTCATTTGAGTAATGGATAAAAAAGATGTGGTATTTTTATACACTGGAGTATTACTCAGCTATAAAGAAAGACAAATTTGAGGCTTTTATATGTAAATGGATGCAACTGGAGACAATACTCTTAAGTGACATAAGTCAGACCTACATGTTTAAATTTCATATTGTCTCCCTAGTGTAAGAACCTGAAAGAATAAATAAAATCTGACAGGTATGATAAGTATAGTAAAGTGGAAAGAGATTGAACATGAGGAAAAATCAATGAAGATGATGGAAATGAGGAAATGGCGGAAGAGGGTCTGCCAAAGATCATTGAACTTTATGTACAATATAGCTGAGATAGTTGTACTACTAATTTCCATCAGTGTTTTGTTTTGTTTTCTTTTGTTTTGTTACCAGAGATTGAACTCAGGACCTTGTATCCATCAGTTTTTTGAAAGTAGCAGTTAATCTTTAAAGTTTTCACTTTAGCTAACCCTACACACTAATACCAGAGCAACTACATTGAAGACAGCAATATACAATACAAAAATTATGGTTGAATATCTCTCATCTTGTTCTTCTAAATGTGTACTGTTTCTAATGTCTTATCCATTACTGCTATACTCTCTTTAAAATAAATTCTTAAAAAACGTAAAAAAGGACAAGAAAAAAATTAAGGTTTTTGAAAGCAAGTGGTAAAGTTTAATTATTTGACTAATCTTACCTACTTATGTTAATTTGAGTAATAGATTTGATAATAAAAATAAGTAATACAGCAACCATTGTTAATTTTCTATTCTTGTTTTGAAATTCTTTAACATATATATTATTGTATGTCACTGTTTCTATCTTTGTTTTTGCTATTTGTTATTGTTTTTGTTTGTGCTCTCAAGCTAGATAAAATATATAAAAAGAACAAAATGAATTCAGAACATGATAATTACACCACATCTATCATACCTAGATCCAAGTATAATGTTTCTCTAAATTTTATGTTTCTTTATTTTTGGCTTTTAATATGCCTTATTTTTTTTTGGGAAGTTCTACATGATGTATTGGACAACAGAAATTACAGTTATAAACATTTACTAATATAGTGCCCAAGTATTTACAGGAGTTGTGGGGAGACATTGTATATTCCTGTAGTTCGATCTCAGTTCTAAACTGAACTTTACAAGTGTGTTACTTTTATTCTTATTTTTTCTCCCCCCAATCCTTCACAGGTAAAGAGAGTTAGGGTATTTTGTTTCCTTCAAGTCGGTTAGGTTCTGAAATGCACCTCAAGACATCATGCACTACATAAAGTCAAAATGGATCAAAGATCCAAATATTAAAACAGAAACACAGTCTCCTGGAAGAGAAAGTAGGTAGAAATTTTGAAGATGTAGGCAGAGAGTACTTGAACAAAAAAACCCCAAAAAAACAAAAAAACAAAAACTGAACATACATACTTCAATGAATCAACAAATGGAGTCTCATCTTTTTAAAAAAGATTTGCACATTAAAAGAAATCAGAGTGAAAAGAAAACCAACAAAATGTGGAAAAATTTATCTAACTCTCTGTTAGACAAAGTAGTTCTATCTAGAATATATAAAGAATTAAAAAGAAATGAAGACCTCAAAATTCAAAGATCCAGTCTGAAAATGGACATCTTAAATGAAAACATGCTTCTCAGATGAAGAAATGCCAATGGCAAATAAATATATGAAAAAATTTTCAACATCATTGGTCATTAGAGAAATGCAAATTAATTCCACACTGAAATTTCATATTATGCCAGAAAGAATGACTATAATCAAGAAATCAACCAGTAACAAAAGCTGATGGGGCTATGGGAGAAAAGGAACCCCTTTCTACTCTTTCTCGGAGTGTAGACTGCTACAACCACTGTGGAAATAAGTGTGGAGATTCCTCAGAAAACTAGGATTAGAAGTCCCATTCAACCCAAAATTCTCCTCCTAGATGTTTTTCCAAAAGAGCTGAAAATATCATAGCACAGTGATATTGTGCACAATTTGTCATAGCTACATCTTGCAAACAACCTAAATGTACTTCATTTGAGGAATGGATAAAAAAGATGTGGTATTTATATACAATGGGGTATTATTCAGCTATAAAGAAAGACAAATTTGAGGCTTTTATATGTAAATGGATGCAACTAGAGGCTATACTCTTAAGTGAAATAAAACAGACCCACATGTGTAAACATCAATATGTCTCCTTGGTGTAAGAACATGAAAGAATAAATAAAATCTTAGACATATAATATAGTAAAATGGAAAGAAACTGAACATAAGGAATAAACAACTGAGATGAGGGAAGGGAGAAAAAATAAGAAAAAGAGGAAGGGGAAAGAACAACTGGGGTTGGGAAAAGGAGAAAAGAAAGAAGGAATGTATATAAATAGCTATGATAATTGTACTACTAATTTCAATCTTACATGCCTATAGCTGGTAATCTTAGTAACTACTTTGAAGACAAAAATATGCAATATAATAAGAATTATTAATTTCCTATTGTCTCATTTGGGATTTTATAAACTTTTTGTTTTTATTACCTTTAAATTAGTCTATCATAAAATAATTTCATGTGAGGTTAGACCTCATCAAGAATCCTGCTAGGGTATATTTTCCCTTAGACTATAAGGCATATAGATTATTATTCTTTTTTCACTCTGAAAGCCTGATATGTAAGAGCCTCGTAGTCCCCTGCCTTCTAACTGACTTGTGAATGGGTTTCCCTGTAGTTGGCTATGAGACTTGGCTACACTCTCCCTTTTGCAAACTTTTTATAATTTTGTACTCTTCTACTGGTTTCTCAGTAGGTTTATGTGGATGAACTGATCATATAAATTGTGATTATTTTTGTCTGTCTCTCCCAATTTGGGGGCAAACATTTATCCCATGACCTCACTTCTCTAAGAGATCTAAAAAGTTTTATTTTTTCAGTCTATTTAACTTGTAATATGTTGGGATTAAGTGACAAATTCTAATTTCCTCTCACACCACACCTGAAACTGGACTGCTTTCTAGCATTGTAAGAAAGTGTTTTCATTTGTTATATTTAAAGAACAAGCTAATGAAGTTTTTCAGAGGGCATAAATGGATAAGCTTTAAAAATCTTGTAAAAGGAGAGAAGCCACTGAGTTGTATTAATATTTGTATTCCTCCCTTACATGACTGTAAATTAAAATATCAGATTATTCTTGGTCATGAGGCATAACTACCAGTACTCATTTAGAAAATTTCATTTACTGCCTGCTGCTTTCCATTTGAACTTAAAAATTTGACTTACATGTAACTCAGAAGAGAAATAAGGATTCTTTTCATTATCAAAATCTTCATTTCCTCTTGACATTTTCACTTGTAGTGGTGAGGGTGATGACATGCAGAGATTTTTGAGGTTAGGAGATTAAACCTTTCCTAATAGGGAAAATTAAGCTGTTAGATTTTTAGTGGTGAATATTGCTGAAGGTGACCATAGAGAAATCCATAGTGATCATATATATATTTGGCAGAACCAGGGATTGAACTCAGGTCCTTGCACTTGCCAGGGAAGCACTTATTCTACTGAGCCATCTCCCTGGCCCCAGTCGTAATATTTTGAGTATTATATCAGAATATTCCTTTAATTTGGAAAACATTTGTCATTGATACTCTCTCCTATACTCTCCATTAATTGGGAGATGATTTTATAGATTTTTTAAAAAAGTATTTATTTGTTATAGTGTCTCACTAGGCAGCTCTGACTCATAGTGGTCCTCCTGTTTTCAGCCTCCCTAAAGCAGGGATTACAGGTGTGCGCCATCACGCCTGGACTCGGTCACCAGTTCAGCATGCCCCAGGGGTGGGGCCGGTGTGGCATGAAGGACTGGTAATTGGCCCTTGTACTTGCCAAAGCAGGCACTTTAGTCCACTGAGCTATCTTACCAGCCTGATTCCATAACTTTTGAACGTAAAAAGTATCTTGAAAAACAGCTTAATATTTTTGTTTTCAATTCATCTCCATATTGCAAATTTTTCATGAAAGTATTTTCAGCTGAAATGCAACAAATATCCATTCTGTATCTATTAACTTACTATCTGCCCAAGGGCTTAACTGGACACTTTTACTTTTTGAGACTTTTAAAATTCAGCTTTAATTATTTATAAGGATTTTTGTTCTCACTAAAAATCTTGAAAAATACCTTTTTGATAGAAACAATTTATTTTATCTTTTAATTACAGTAAGATCTCACAAGTCTCATTTATAATCAAGCATACATTGTAGAATTTCAGTAGGTTTTTTTCAGATATCTTGAAATATTTTGCTACTTTATTACTAATTAATTATTTAAAAACTTCAGAAAATGCTAAAATAATTAAATATAATAACATTTTAACCTTTAAAGAATGATATAAGAGTGAAATGTATCATCATTGTCATGGTTTAGATAAAAGGTGCCCCTCAAAAGTACCATGTGCTCAAAGTCAGAGCTTGTGGAAGGTGATTAGGTCTGGGAGAGGCACTGAACTCATCAGTGATTGGATCCATTTGATGAATCCATGGCTACAAATGCAGGAAAAGACCAATTTCCCCAGGTGTGCCTTTGTGCCTGTCTCCTTACCCAGCTCCTCTTCTCTGAGCTTGTTGGCTACATTGGGGTGGACACCTGCCCACCAAGCCCTTTCACCGTGCTATTTGTGCCTCCAGCCAGCCAGCCATGTTCTCAGCCCATTGAAAATGAGAGCCCACTTATAAACCTCTCTTTTTTAAGTTGTGGTCTAGTGTATTTTGCTCTCATGACAGGAAAATGACTAATGGAAGCAGTAAACTATTTTCCAAGTGTTCCAAATGTTTGCACTCCCCTCACAGGCACATACCACATAAATTCTTTATTAGTTAAATGGGAGTTAGTACTTATTTATCTATTATTTTAGTAACTTTATTTACATGAATTGTATTACTTAAATTTCCCAATAAAACAATAAGGTAATAATTATTACCCCTTGTTGATTAATAAAGAAAATGAAGATCTGAGAACATGGACAGTTTTATATCTTACATCATCTAGCATAATAACTTTATACTAAGTAATGCTTGATATACTTTAATATATTACATTAATTTGGTCAGAAAGTGTGTATTTCAAATTCATGTAAGAGTTTAGATAAAAATCAATGCATATTTATTAGAAATTATAAATGATATGGAACACCTACTGAATATAAAATTTTATCCCGGCCATTTGAAATATTCTAGTTTTACAGAATTACTTTCATTTAGACATTTTGAAATATCCATAATACGAGGAGGAAATTTCTGTGGCCCATCATAACTATGTGTTAGCCAAAGGAACTGGGGATTTCTCCTAGTTGGAGGAATCTTTTGTAACAGTGGATTGTCAGAAGGGAGAAGGGGTCTTCCAGGCAGAAAGACCACCTTAAGTGTGCAGATGGGTATGGGACATGCTATCTATAAATATACCTAGGATAACCAGCTCTTCTAGGTTTTAGACTTTATGTTAGTAATTTTACCAAAATCTATGTTTTGCATACCAGAACAGTATCCTGGCATAATTTTCCACAAATGACTCACTAATTATTCTTTCTGTTTGTAAGTGTGCTAGTTGTATGAGAGAAGTAATGATAGTCCTGATTCTTAAGTCCTTACATCTTATATGGGGCACTGTTTCTACCTCAGTTTTCTTAAGTAAATGCAGCAAACACGTGTAAGGATTAGGAGTTTATAATCAGGTGAGTCTGATGTCGCCACAGTACCTCAGGCAGGCTATTTGATCTTGTCTCTATTCTTCAGCTGCTAAACAAGGATGAACCTTGCAAAGGCATTGTATGAATTAAATGAGACATTGTTTATGTAAAGTTCTTAGGCCATGTCTAGCACATAGCAAATATGTAAGTGAAGACAGCTGGGATTTAAGTCCTGATCCTATATAATCCAGAATCCAGAAACTAATCACAACCTAAAAGTTAGATATACTTGGTGCTAACCTGAGGAAGTATATTCAATCAATAAATTTAAGGAATGAGACTTATTAAGTAGCTGATGTATGTGAATTCCTGGTATTATCACTTTTGGGTTACTTAGCTTGATCACCTCTGGAAAGGTGAATTAATTGACATTTTAATTAAAGGAACTGTTAGAACAAAGTATTATGATTTTACTAGGAGAAAATAAAAAAACATAGTTGTATAACTGTGTTCATGTGAAAGGACCATAGGTACTTTTATGAACCAGTCATATTTTATTCACTTACAGATAAATACAAAACAGATACCAAAGCTGCTGTGGTAGCCAAGAAAAGGGTAAGATTATATTTTATTATTATAAAATAAGTAAATTTTAAGTTCTGTTTAATAATAGTTTTAAAAGAAAATATTTTAAATATTTTTTCGGAATGTTGAGTATATTTTTGTATTTTATTTTTATTTTTATTTTTTGTCTTTTTTGAGACAGGGTCTCACTATGCAGTTCAGGCTGGCCTTAAGCTCACTTTGTAGCCCAGGCTGGTCTCGAACTCACAACAATCCTCCTGCCTCAGCCTCCCGAGTGCTGGGATTACAGGCATGCACCACCACGCCCGGCTTTTTGTATTTTTAAATAGATACAAAATTAATTTATGATTAGTGTTAAAGAATTAGACAACAGAATAATAGAAACTTATAAGTGAAAAGTAAATAGGCTAGAGAAATTTATTTATTTAATGTTTGCATTTTAGGGAAGGGTCTACAGGGTGTTTAGGGTTTCACATCTGCCTGCTCATAGCCTCCCAAGAGCGGGATTCACCACGCCCAGTCTTAATTGCCATCTCAGCACGCCCCGGGGGTGGGGCCGGAATAGCAGGCCGGGAATTGTACCCCAGCCCCTGCACCTGAGAAATTTAGAATTAGAATTAGAATATTTAGAATTTTAAAAATTCTTTGGGAGTTAGCTCGGTGCCGTAAGCGCCTGCCTGGCAAGCACAAGGTCCTGAATTCGATGCCTGGTAAAACAAACAAAACTTTTATAATAAAAATTATATATATACTTGAAATAAAAATGACAAAGATCAGAATAAGTAATATTCCCATATATTACTTTATTGTTGCCAATTGTTATCTACAAGAGCAGTACTATTCCTAAAAAGTGCCCAAGTGTGATCTGGGGCCAGAGGTGGTTTCTGAGCTGTTTTTCTTGGTCCTCAATGAATGACATGAATGCTGAAAGTGAGAATGGTCATTGAGAGACTTTTAGGGTACGCAAACAGATTAATTTAACCTGTTGAATCTAACAATAACAAAATAGAGATTATAGTTGATATGTTGTTTGTATTTCTTCTCCTCTCTCCCAATTCTTTTTTTTTTTTTTTTTTTTTTTCAAGAAGATAGGCTCCAGACAGACAAGGGGAAAATCTGGTTCTTTATCATAGGTATCTTGAAAGATATTACCCAATGAAACATTTCAAGAATTTTGGAAATACTTTGTGTTATAGTAATTTGGAGAATACAAATAACTTAGTTGAGCAAGGGCTAGTGACACTAGACACACTGAATAAATAGAATAGAGTTGGGTAAGAACTCCCCAACATTTAGAATGACTTTTAAAAGTTCTGCTGGATTCCATAAACTATAAAATGCAATTGTAGAATGGGTAATTTAATGTAAAATGACACATATATAATATGTTAGGACAAAAGCCAAATAATTCTTAGGAGGTTTATTAAGGAGAGGAGAGCTAATATGGAATACATACATGTTTTTTGGTATTATTTAGTAATTTACTTAATATCTCCTCGTCAGATTGTAACATTTTCAACTATGTATTTCTTGGTAGAAGGTAAAAGTGTGGTTATTGAGAAACCATAGAAAGCATTGAGAAATATGAGGTGTTTAATAGTCTGAAAACCACATATTACTAAATTGCTAGATATAAATGAAATGCACTAATCAACTTGAATTTGAAAAAAAATAAATGTTTGGGAATATTTCCTAGCATTGTAAGGCTTTATGTTTGTAATTTTTATGACTACTTTAGCATAATGAGAAAGTTCTATAAAAATTACATAGTAATGTTATTTTGGGATGGTTTGTTTTTTGGTCTTACTCTGATATTATCCCTAAAGGCCTACCTTTGCATTCTTTATTACATATTTCTAATTTAATATCACAATATGATTCCTTATCTATTTAAAGTTATGGGCAAATTCTTTCAAGTTTCAGAGATACCACATAACGTGATATGTTGTAGGATTCAAGAAAGGAGGTATATTTTCTGTATTTTATTACTAGGTCATCCCCTGTCATAGCACAGGAAATTATTTTTCTCATAGGGAATTAGAATATCAGCCTCATTGGTAACATAGCATTTTTGAACCTATAACTTATTTTGGGATGCTATCTAAATAATATTATCTTGTGATAAGGATGACTAACATTTCTGTTATTGTTAATGCCTTTGAATGTAGCTATTTCAAAGCATATATATATATATATATATATATATATATATAGTATCACGAATATATTTTCGTTTTTATATCACATCTATGCTTTTATTTTTTATATTAATTTTATTGAGAAAGAAGTAGCAATGAGACAGCTTCAAAACAGGTGAGTAGGGCAATTACAATAATTAATACATTACATATTGTTACCTTTGTGGTAATTATTCATAGTGCAAGATGCAAACATGATATCTTGTCTGGAAAATATTAGTTCAAAACTTTCTTCTCAGGGCTGGGGAGATGACTCAGCAGAATAAGTGTTTCCCTGGCAAGCTCAAGAGCCTGAGTTCAATTCCCACTTCTGCCAAAAAAACCTTTCTTCTCATTGAACTAAGAGAAACTAGCTGTATATCTATGCTAAATATTTTGTATATACATATGTGTGTGCGTGCACGCGTGTGTGCGTGTGTGTGTGTGTAGTTTTTCACTGCAAAATGGTCCTTCATTTATATCCCCTTTTTTTGTTTAATTTTGTCAGAGATGGGTATTTCATTGCCATTCATATCTTGTAAGTGTGTGAATTCAGCAAAGTAATCCAATATAGTCCAGGTGCCTATAATAGTAGTGGGTTATCTGCATGACTGGCCATGTAAGCAGTTGTTGACTTGAGCCTTTTATAGCTCAGCATATTAATATAGCTTTAATTTTATACCTTGTTTTTTTTTAACTTTTCTGCTGGATGGTTAAGACCAAGATAAAGCAAGACCTATATAACAAGAAATGTAAGTGTTGTGTCAGTCAAGGTCATTCAGGTCCCCTCAGGATTTACCCTGAAACCCTGTACAGCAGTTTGTAGATCTTTTGTCAGTATCAGCCATGGCCATGGCTTGACCAATTTGCTCTCTGTGAGAGGCTGAGAGAATTTTTTTTCTCCATGTGACTCTCCTTAGGCACATTCTACATTGTCGATCACTTTCCTCTGTGGCTCCATAACCTCCTTGATCACAAAATTTGGGACACCACTGAGCTACAGGATGTTATAGTACAGGTTCTCTTATGTACATCTATGTTTTTAATTTATTCATGGAGTTTGATGTATTAATTTAGGATATTCACCATAATGCTATAATCATGAAACTTAAAATTATACCAACTCACAGAAAGTACAAGTTTATTTCTTCATCATATATGATCAAAGATGGGCTATTGGTCCAGTTTGGAATGAGACACTGCTGCACAGAATCATCCACACTTTCATTCTTTTGGTACTGTCAATCCCTGAGGTGTGACTTTTATGATTAGAAGTTTATTATATCATAACATTCACACTCTTGGATGTGAAGGATATTAAAGCAGAAAAGCAATTCAAACAATTAGCTAAGGGAAAAAGCATGAACCTAAAACTGCACATATCACTTTTCTTGCTTTCTACTCGCCAACATTTATCAATGTATGATTAC
This sequence comes from Ctenomys sociabilis, assembly GCA_004027165.1. Lineage (NCBI taxonomy): Eukaryota > Metazoa > Chordata > Mammalia > Rodentia > Ctenomyidae > Ctenomys > Ctenomys sociabilis. The sequence goes on along the minus strand of PVKA01041114.1, from coordinate 3,498 downwards.
ACTCAATGGCAAGAAGCAGATGGGGAGTGCAGCTTCGGGCTGAGCCAGAACAAGGGGCCTTTTATTGCTTAAAGGATGAAAGGAAGCTTAAATAATTGGTTTCAATTAGTGGTCTCAAAGTTTCATTTCAAGGTAGGAATAGGAAAGAGACCCAGTAGTCTTGAAAATACTAACATGTTGTCTATTGTATGCTAGATATCTATTTGGCCCACAAAATAATAGTGGGATAAAGGTGTTATCATCATTGTTTTATAAAGAAACTGCCACAATCTTTTTTAAATGACTGACTGAGAAGTGTCAGAACCAGAATAGGACTTTATTCTAATGACTTGATTCAACAGTTTCCTTTAACTATTCTTTAGTTACTGAATCACTGAATTATCTATCATTTAAGCTTAAATAACTTTGAACTTCATACTTATAAGTAGACAGTTGGAAATATTTACCTGTATAACACTTGTAAATTACAAAAAATTCTCAAAACACTGCCTTTCATTTCATACTCCTGGGGTGAAGGAATAGCAGACATCATTATCATCCTACAAAGTTATTCGTGGTGAGAGAAGTTAAGGAATTTGTCCATAGCTGCACAGTATTCTTTGGGTATTTTACTTCACTTTATTTAGTTTTTTTTAACTATAAAGCACATGACCGTGCTTAGACTAATAGATTTTAACGTTCTGTATGATATATAACAGCAGACTTATTTAATCAGTCCTATATTGATGGGCATGTGAATATTTTCAAATTATTCTTGCAGTTTGTTGCTGGTACAAGCAATGTTGTTTTTTTTTTTTTTTTTTTTTTTTTTTTTTTTTTTTTTTTTTTTTTTTTTTTTTTTGTCTTTTTGAGACAGGGTCTCACTTTGCAGCTCAGGCTGGTCTCGAACTCACAACAATCCTCCTGCCTCCGCCTCCCGAGTGCTGGGATTACAGGCATGCGCCACCATGCCCGGCTCCAAGCAATGTTTTAATAACATGTTAGTGCATTTATCTGTGAAAGTTAGTACTATTATTTCTGTGGGATAGATTCCCGAAAGCGTTGCTAGATCAAATTTGATCACTTTTATCATCCTGCATCCTTTGAATCACAAGAGGACCTTGAGGAAATGTTAAAATTACTCTATGATAAGTTTAGGTTCTTTCGAAGAGTCCTTCTCTCTAATATCCCATAGACTAAAATAGAACAACTCAGGAAGCAATTTCAAAATACTGAAGGACTGTGAAAACCAGAGATAATATCTACAATAGATATCTGAGATGGTTATACCTCCAAGGAAAGAATAAAGTGATAGTGTAGTGAGAAGACAGTTGGAGTAGTTAATGATGCTGCCTGTTAGAGATTTGAAAGATATATATAATGTATCTAATTAGCTCAAATGGCGGTTATAGAGGTTTTTATATAAAGCAATTTGTAATATAATGTTTTACTATATCATACTAGATGCTTCTTTAATAAAGGCTAGTAGTTTTTTATTTCTCCACACAGTTAGGAAATAATGACTTAAAAAAATGTAAAACTGTCAGACTTATGATAGAATCACAGTCCTATTAGTTAGCTATGATTTAGTAAGATTTTTTTAAAGTTCCACATTTTGAAATTCATCTCTTCTCAGATTTTAATTTTTTATTTTAATTTTTTATTTTAATGTAATTTATTTTATTTTATTGAAGAACAAATAGCAACGAGACAGTTTCAAATCAAATTAGTAGAACAGATTCAACAATTAATACATTGCACATTTTTTGTAGTGGCTTTTTGTTGTACAAGGTACACATTTGATAATCTATAAACACTATTAGAGCAGATACCTCTAATCAGTGACTTAAGAGAATGTAGCTGTATACCTATCTTTTTTAAGGCTAAATTATAGTACAGTTTCAATAATTAATACTTCTTACATTGTTATCTTCCTAGTGGTTATCCATAGTACAAGAAGCAGACAGGATATCCTGTTCAAACACTATTAGTGCAAATCTTTCTTCTTATAGAATTACACAAAAGTACTGTATATTTATCCTAACTGTACTGTTTATACAAACACAGAATGGTTCTTCCTTTGTATCTCCCATTTTTGTTGTTTAGTCCTGTCAAAGATGAGTATTCTATTGTCATTCAGTTATTATAGGTGTTTGAATTCAGCGAACCAATCCAACACAGTCCACCAGTCCACAATAATAGGGGCTATGTGAAGAATTTGTTGACTAGAGACATTTACAGCCCAGCTCATTATAGTGGCCTTATTTTATATACCTAGTTTTTATACTTTTCTGTTGCATGGTTAAAACCGAGTTAAAAGAGATCCATATAACAAAAAATGTAACTTTTGTATCTGATGAGGTTAGTCAAGTTTCCTTAGGGTTTATCTTGTAACCTTGTAGTGCACTCTGTAGATCCTTTGTCTGTGCCATCCATGTGGATGAGTCATGGACATTGCTTGACCAGTTTGCTCTCTGTGAGAGCCTGAGAGAAAGTTTTCTCTCCATGTTACTATCGCTAGGTGCACTATGGATCATCTATCACATTCATCTGTGGCTCCATAATCTTCTTGATCAGAAAATCTGGGGCACAAGTGAGTTCCATGATGTTACAGTACAGGTTCTCCTATGTCCTGAGTCTTCACTGACCTTGAAAGGCTAGGGCCAAAATGTTGGCTGGCCTTTCAGGCCTTCCATTTATCCAGTTTTGATCTGCAAAATTAGGTTGTTAACTATCCAGAAGAGAAGCTCTTTGTTACTCTGCAAAATATGCAATTTAGTTTACCCTATCTGACTTAACTTCATTTTAGTTGTTATCATACCTTTCTATTTGTATTTCTTCTTTTGATTTCTTATACTAGGGAGATGGTAGGATATTTACACATGTGTGTCTGGTTTATTTCACTTATGAGTATATGTTCAAGTGTCATCCACTTTGACATAAATGCTTCAAATTTATCATTCTATTTTATAGCTGAGTAATACTCCATTGTATAGAAATACCACATCTTTTTCAACCATTGCTCATGAGACAGGCATCTTGGTTGCTTACAATAATTTGCTATTATAAATTGTGCTTCTATAATCATCGGTACACAAATATAACTATGATGTTTTCAGTTCCTCTGGGAAAATTCCCAGTAGGGGGAGAATTGACTTAAATGGGATTTCCAGTCCTATATTTGTGAGGAGTCTACACACTGATCTCCACAATGGTTGCACCAGTCTACATTCCCACCAGCAGTGGAGAAGTGTTCCCTTTCCCCCACATCCTCTCCAACATTTGTTGTTGGTTGATTTCTTTATGATAGCCATTTTTTCTGGAGTGAGATGGTATCTCAGTGTGGTTTTGACTTGCATTTCACAGATGGCTAGCGATGTGGAGCATTTTTTCATATACTTATTCAGTCTTAAATTTCGTCCTCTGAGAAGTGTGTATTCATCTCAGATGCCCATTTCTGGATTGGGTCTTTAAATTTGAGGGCCCTAATATATATTAGTTCTTTATATATTCTAGAGG
>PVKA01041113.1:0-18298 GCA_004027165.1 Ctenomys sociabilis | reverse complement strand
GGTCCTTGTGCTTGCCAGGGAAGCGCTTATTCCACTGAGCCATCTCCAGCCCCTCCCACTATCCTTTTGTGAGCCCAGAAGACCCAGTAAAGCCCAGGCCCACCCACATGGGGAACAACCTGCCTGACACAGGAGGGCTGACCCCGGGAACTAACAGAGGGGAACCAAAGGAGCTGCAGCAAAAAAGGAACTGAACACAACAGCTAGACACAGGATAGGCATACCGGGAAAATCTCAAACTTATTAGACTGGCACCCGAATCTCATAACAAGCTAAGGTTATAGCTGCACCAAAGCTCTACACCAAAGGTCAAAGGTCAGTGCTATACAAAATGACAAAGGGAAGGAGAAAAATGCAATCCCCAAACTCGAGTCCATCAGGAAGGGCAGAGGACACTATCTCAGCTGCAATGAATGAACTATGAGATACAGCAGCAAAGGAACAACAGCAGAAAGCTATAGAGGAAATAAAATGAGAAGTAATTCCCCAAATTAAAAAAGAAATATTTGAATATATAGTATCTGAAATAAAGAATGAATTCCAGAAACATTGGGTGGAAAAACTATTCTCACCCAGACCAAGTGCTGAGAGCGCTATTGCAGCTGATATATATGAATTAACAGCATCTGAAGCAAAGAAACAACAGCAGAAAGATCATGAGGAACTCAAAGCAGAAATAAGTTCTGAAATCAAAAAAGAACTTTTTGAAGTCATGGGATCTGAAATACCGAAACAAGTCCAGAAATATACAGAGGAAATCCAACTTGGAAGAAACAGCAGAAAAAGAATTAATAACTACCTCTCAAGAAGACATGGATAAAAAAATTGAGGAGATCAGAAATATGATGGTTTCCTTGAATGAGAAATACAGAAAAGAAATAGCACACATGAAACACAGTCAAAAAGATATAGAAGAACTAAAAATAGCAATCATGAGTCTAAAAAACTGTCTGAGTGAAAGCAAAGACAGAGTTTCAGATCTTGAAGATGCCAGAGCAGCAAGTGAAAAGGTGAGAAAGGACCTCTTAAAAACAATGAGAATGCAGAAAAAAGTAATACATCACCTGCAGGATGATGCCAGAATGAACAATGTGAGAATAATTGGTATCAACGAGAATGAAGGAGTCAATACAAATGGCATAAAAAGAATTTGGGGAGAAATAATTGCAGAAAACCTCCCAAATATGAGGAAAGAATCCAACATTCAGGTCACCGAAGCATACAGAACACCAAATAACCTCAACCCAAGTAGAAACACATCGAGACATATAATAGTTAAGATGGCAGAAATCCAACACAAAAACAATATACTGAAAGCTGCGAGAGAGAAGAAGGAGCTCACATTCAAAGGAAAACCCATCAGAATTACAGCCAACTTCTCTACACAAACAGTGAAGGCAAGGAGAGCATGGAACATAGTTCTTCAAGTCCTACACGAAAACAAATTCCAGCCCAGAATAGTATACCCTGCAAAACTGTCTTTCAAGTTTGATGGAGAAGGGAAATACTTCCATGACAAAGAACAACTAAAGAATTTCATGATGACAAAGCCATCCCTCCATAGGCTGCTGAAAGAGGTTCTAGAGAGAGATGACAACGACCAGAACTCCATGCAAGAGAATGGAAGGAACCCACTAAACAGGACAGTCAATTAAATACAGGTTACAAAGGAGTAACAATATCAGCTAAATATCATGACAAACATAAGTCAGCACATTTCAATTATAACCATAAATGTAAACGGACTCAATTCTCCAATTAAGAGAAATAGACTGGCACAGTGGATTAGGAAACAAAATCCAACAATATGCTATATACAAGAAACACACTTAACCCAAAAAGATATTCATAGGCTCAAAGTCAAAGGATGGAAAACAATACTGCATGCCCCAGCACCTCAGAAAAAAGCAGGAGTAGCAATTCTGTTCTCAGACAGTCTCAACTTCAAACCAAGAATGATCAAACGACACAAAGAAGGCCAGTATATATTGGTCAGTTGTAAAATTCAAGAGCAAGAAGTAACACTCATAAGTATCTATGCACCAAACACAGGAGCACCCCACTACGTAAGACAAATCGTAAGGGACATGAAAAGCTTTATGTCTGAAAACACAGTCTTAACAGGAGATATTAACACACCCGTATCTCAAAAAGATAGGTCAACCAGACAAAAAATTAGCAAGGAAGTAGCAGAACTGAATCAGAGCTTGGAACAAATGAACCTCGTGGATATATACAGAGTGTTCCACCCAACCACAGCTGAATACACTTTTTTTTCAGCTGCACACGGGTCATTTTCCAAAATAGACCACATACTAGTCCAGAGGTCATGCCTAAGTATATGCAAGAAAATAGAAATTATCCCATGCATACTATCTGACCACAATGCAATGAAATTGGAAATAAATGAGAAAAGAAACCAGAAAAACCCACTATTTTCATGGAAACTAAACAACACCCTACTTAGCAATCAATGGGTCACAGAAGAAATTCAACAAGAAATTCAACAATATGTACAATTCAATGAAAATTCAAGTACAACTTACCGGAATTTATGGGATGCGATGAAAGCAGTTCTTAGAGGGAAAATAATAGCTATGTACTCACACATTAGGAAAACAGAAAGGGAACAAATTAGCACCTTAATGTTGCACCTTCGACAACTAGAAAAAGAAGAGCAAACAAAACCCAGAGCGCAAAGACGGGAAGAAATCACAAAGACTGGAGGAGAAATTGACTCAATTGAGATGAAAAAAACAGTTCAAAGAATCCACAAATCAAAAAGTTGGTTCCTTGAAAAACTAAATAAAGTTAATAAGCCTCTTGCCAACCTCATCAAAAAGAGGCAAAAGAAAATTCAAGTGCAAGCGATAAGGAATGAATCGGGTGAAATCAGCACAGAACCAGTGGAAATTCAGGAGATTATCAATAGTTACTTTGAGAATCTTTGCGCTCACAGAATAGAAGACACAGAAGAAATGGACAGATTCCTCGAAAGGTACAAAACACCAAAACTGAATCAAGAAGATATTAAAACTCTCAATAAGCCGATAACAGCCAACGAAATTCGAAACGTGATAAAAAGTCTACCGAGAAATAAAAGTCCAGGGCCTGATGGATTCACAGCTGAATTCTAAAAGAAATTTATAGAAGATATAATCCCCACACTCAACAAACTCTTCCAGGAAGTTGAAAAAAAAAAAGTCCTCCCAATATCATTTCTGGAGGCAAGTATAATCGTCATTCCAAAACCAGGTAAAGACACAACCAAAAAGGAGAACTACAGGCCAATCTCCCTTATGAACATAGATGCAAAAATACTCAACAACATCCTTGCTAATAGAATACAGCAAATCATCAAGAAGATCATACACCATGACCAGGTAGGATTCATCCCAGTGATGCCAGGATGGTTCAATATTTGAAAATATATAAATGTAATACACTATATTAATAGACTGAAATCTAAAAACCACATGATCATCTCAAATGATGCAGAGAAAACCTTTGACTAAGCCCAGCACTCATTCATTTTGAAGGTCCTACAGAAAATTGGAATAGATGGACTGTATCTTAACTTGATAAAAGCCATCAATGACAACCCAAAAGCTCATATAATCCTAAATGGGGAAAAACTGAAATCTTTTACTCTTAAATCAGGTACAAGACAAGGATGTCCTCTATCACCCCTCCTATTCAATATAGTCTTGGAATCTTTAGCAACAGCCATTATAAAAGAGGGAGAAATAAAGGGAATAAGAATAGATAAAGAAGAAGGTAAATTATCACTATTTGAAGACATGATATTTTACTTGGAAGACCCCAAAAATTCCACCACGAAACTACTAGAACTGATAGGGAAATTCAGTAGCATAGCAGGATACAAAATCAATACTCAAAAGTCAATAGCATTCCTCTATACAGATAACAAACACACTGAAAGGGAAACTATAGAAATGGTACCTTTCACAATAGCACCGCGGAATATAAAATACCTGGGGATTCACTTAACCAAGGAAGTCAAAGATCTTTTCAGGGAAAATTACAACACCCTAAGAAAAGAGATTATAGACGATTTCAGAAAATGGAAAGATATTCCATGCTCCTGGATAGGAATAAGCAACATCGTGAAGATGGCCATACTCCCAAAATTGCTGTACAGATTTAATGCAATCCCTATCAAATTGCCACCAACATACCTCCCAGATATAGAGAAATCAATCCTAAAATTTATTTGGAACCACAAACGACCTAGAATAAGAAAGGCAATCTTGGCCAATCAAGACAAGGCAGGAGGCATCACAATTCCTGATTTGAAATTATACTACAAAGCCACTGTGATAAAATCAACATGGTATTGGCAACAAAATAGACCTGAGGATCAGTGGAATAGATTAGAATATGAAGAGGCATATGCGAAAACACTCAGCCATCTTATCCTCGACAAAGGGGCTACACAAGCTCTCTGGGAGAAAGATAGCCTCTTGAACAAATGGTGCTGGAAAATATGGCTTTCTACATTCCGAAAAGTACAACTTGACCCAGCTCTATCACCATGCACTAAGGTAAAGTCAAAATGGTTTAAAGATCGAAACGTTAAAACAGAAGCACTCAATCTCCTGGAAGAGAAAGTAGGAGGAACTCTTGAAGACATAGGGGTAGGTAAAGAGTTCATGAACAAACGTATATTCGCACGGGAAGCTCTTGAAAGAATCAACAAATGGGACCAACTTTTCCTAAAGAGCTTCTGCATGTCAAAAGAAATTGTCAACAGAGTGAAAAGACAACCCACCGTCTTTGAAAAAATCCTAACTAATAAGCAATCAGACAGAGGACTACTGTCTAGAATATATAAGGAACTAAAATATAACAGGGCCCTCAAATTTAAAGACCCAATTCAGAAATGGGCATCTGAGATGAATTCACACTTTTCAGAGAACAAAATTAAAGAAGCGAATAAATATATGAAAAAATGCTCCACATCGCTAGCCATTGGTGAAATGCAAATTAAACAACACTGAGATACCATTTCACTCCAGAATGAATGGCTATCATAAGGAAATCAACCAACAACAAATGTTGGAGAGGTTGTGGGGAAAAGGGAACACTTCTCCACTGCTGGTGGGCATGTAGACTGGTACAGCCATTGTGGAGGTCAGTGTGGAGACTCCTCAAAAGAGTAGGACTAGAAATCCCATTCAAGCCGGCTATTCCACTCCTGGGAATTTTGCCAAAGATCTGGATACATTGTGGCATAGAGATATATGTGAACCTATGTTTATCGCAGCGCAATGTGTTATAGCATAATCTTGGAAACAACCGAGATCTCCATCCCATGAGGAATTGCTGAAAAAGATGTGGTATTTCTATATAATGGAGTATTACTCAGCTATTAAGAATGATAAATTTGAAGCATTTATACTGAAGTGGATACCACTTGAACATATAATCATAAGTGAAATAATCCATACACACATAATTAAATATCGTATGTTCTCCCTAGTATAACAAGCAAAAAGCAGAAGTACAAAAGGAAACGTACAACAAGTAAAATCAATTGAGTCAGATAAGGCAAAGTGAATGGCATATGCTGCAGGATACTAATCCGCTTTTCTTCTGGATGGTTAACAACCTAAGATTACAAGTGAGAGTTGAAGAAATAGAAGAGCCACAAGCCCAGCCTACATTTTGGCTGTAGCCTTTCAAGGTCAGCAAAGACTTAGGATATAGGAGAACTTGTACTGCAACATCATGAAACTCAGGTGAGCTCCAAATTTTCTGAACAAGGAGATTATGGAGCCACAGAGGAAAGAGATTGAAGTTCTATAGTGTGCCTGGGGAGAGTCACATGAAGACAAAACTTTCTATCAAGCTCTCAAAGAGAGCATACTGGTCAAGCATTGGCCGTGACTCATCCACATGGATGACACAGAGAAAGGAACTACAGTATTATGTACAGGACTACAAGATAAACCCTGAGAGGACTTCACTGACCGCATAGGAAATTTAAAGTTCCTGTGTTGGTATATATGTCTTGATCTACCTAGGTCTTAAGCATGCAGCAGAAAAGTATAAAAATGAAGTATACCTCGTGAGGCCATAATATTAAGCTAGTTTTAAATGGCTGTGGTTGACAATTTCTTTTAGTAACTCAATATGGTTTTAGAATGCTGGACGATGTTGGATTGTGTTGTCGAGTTCAAGCACCTAAGTTAGTTGAATGTCAATGGAGTGCCCACTTTTGACAGGTGTAGACAAAGGAAGGGGTGTAGAAAGAAAAAATAATGATGTGTGTGTATAGACAGTACAGTTGGGATAGATAGCGCTGTGGTTCTACATAATTCTATGAGAGGCAAAATCTGCACTAATGGTGGTTGGACAGGATATTATGTCGGCTTCTAGTTCTATGGTCATCCACTAGGAAAATAATTATTGCATTTTTGATATAATTCAGGTATAAAGAATAAGTAAGCTGCTACACTCGTAATTCACTAATAAGACATATCTGCTAAAATAATATCTTTCAATATAATATCATGTATGCACCTTGTACAATACCAAAACATTATGAATAGAGTTTGCAATGTATTAATTGATCGAATCTGTATTGTTAAGGTGTCTTGAAACTGTCTGAGTGACAGTTGTACTTCAATAAAATGAAAGATAAAAAAATGTTATAAGAAATTAAATAGGGGAAGAAAAAAATTTAAGCATCAACTGTTTCTTTCAATTTTCCAACATAATTCAGCATTGCAATTATCCAAGCTATCCTGCCTTTATACATAAATATAGGTTTTTGCTGTCTTGCTTTTGTCATTTCTTCATCTCAGTTTTTCATTCCCATTGAATAGATTTTTCATTTTCACAGTATCTATTGTACTGTTCCAATTTTATTTACTTGTTTTTAGGTTCTTACACTGGTTAAACAATATGATACTTGTATTTGCGAGTTTGATTTATGTCCCTTACCAATATGGTCTCTAGACTTAGTTTTGTGTATAGTTATGGATATGGGTTTACCTTTACCCTTCAGTACATGGAATGAATTCTCTTTAGATCACAAAATATAAGAATATAAAGGCATATATGTCTAAAAAGTTAAGGTAATTGCCAATTATGAAATCACCTATATTATCTGGTAAAAGGCTTGTTGAATCTCCAATACACTCGTGTTTTCTTGTTATGCACACCTATTTGGTTACTAGCTTCAGTCTACTACTCTATGTTAACTTGTAGACTTTGCCACACACAGCTCTACATTTACCAACCTTCAGCATCTTTGTAATGACCAACTCACATTCAGATCTCGAGGTTATGTATAGATGTCTACTCTTACACAATCATGTCCTCCCCCTTTAGTGATTCCCTGAAAACTTCCTCCTTTCCCCTTGTAACATTAGTTCATACACTCCTCTGAAATCTTATTCCAGACTTCCAAAGACATACAAAATAAGACTTTAATACATTGGCCACTGTGTTCTATCATGCATGATGGCTCACTCTTATATTGTAGGGTATACTTCTTTTTCCATTTGGTCCAAACTTGTTCAGTAGAGTCAGTTTCTTTTCCTGCCTTTGATCAAACTGGGGTACATGTTTTCTTCTGTCAGCTGTCGTCTTAGACTTTATGGAGAAAAAAAATGCCTCTAGAGACTAGATTCTCAATTTTCCACTTCTACTGTCTCTCTTCATTCACTTTTACACATATTTCCTGACAGAACAGTTTTTTATATAAGGCCCATTTCTTAGTACATTTAAGCCTCTCTAAACTTAAAATAACAACTTAAAATGTGTCTTTGTCGTTTCAAGGAATTTTTTTAGTGTGTCTTTAACCATTTGATTCATCAATGCCACCTCTGGTTTTGTACCCAAAATAACTGCAAGTACGACCAATGGAAAAACAAGATAAGGAGTTTTACGTTCTATGATATAGTACTACACTTTAAAATGCAGCCCTGTCATATGTTAAAAGTGGATGAACCTCAGGCATATCACACTATACGTATGCTAGTCACAAAATGGTAAAAATTTTATTATTCCATCTCTATATGGTATTTATAAAATAGAATAAATGGAAACAAGGAATAGAATGGTAGTTACCAGTGACTGGGAGAGGGAAATTAAAGAATTATTATGCAATGAGCAGAGTTTCAGTTTTGTAACATGTAAAAGTGAATATAGTTAATAAACACTACTACATCATTCACTTAACCTGGCAAATATGATAAATTTTTCTTATATGTTCTTTACAAGAATTAAAATGCCTTTTGACCTAATGTCTTTCTTTAACTGACAACCCTTTCAAATAATACTCAATGGTCACTTCCATCTCTTCTTTAACTTCCATGCCATCTTCTTCCCAATAACATCTTATCTCTGTCCTCATCATTCTGCTAAAGCTTTCCCTGTCAACTTCGTGAACGGTCTCTCAGTGTTGCTGGACTTAGTGTACTTTTGGTATTGGACTCTTCTTTCCACAAATTCTTCTATCCTTTGGCTCCTGAGAGTCTGTACTATGCCTTCTGCTAGGGTCTCCCTGAGAATGGTTATGCTGTCCAATCCCCCTTCCTTTTCTTCATAAATGGTTCTGTCCTTTACTGCTCTTTATGGGTTCACAGCTCCTTTTAGTTTTATTGAGAAAGTGCAACTAAACCTTAAGTGTGAGCTCTCAAAATTTTTGTGTCTGCTTGTCTCCCTGTACTTTGTCAATTGTATATGAATGCCTCAGAAGTTTTTCAAACTCAGCTCTTCAGTTTGAACTCATTCTCATTCACCCAGTTTATGCCTGGATGACTTTATCTCTAGCTGTATTTAGAACCTGGGAGTCCAACTAGAAACCTCACGTTCCTTTATCCTCCACCTCCATTTAGTCAAAAGTCCTATTTATTCCAAACCTTATTCTCAAAACTCATTTCACCTGTTAAGACCTTCAGTTTTATCACCTGCTACCAAGTTAGCAGTTTCTTCCAGTTTCTTCTCCTTAGATTAGACTTCTATGCCATGTTAGAAACTGTTTCAAAATGTAGGGCTATGAGTGAGGTGAGCCCACTTAAAAGACCTTGGTGCCTTACTGCTGCTGTTAAGTAACCATACAAAGGCCTTGACTTTTCTCTTGCTTCAGCTACCCTGTTTTTGTCACACTCAGCAAGGTGCCAGGATTAATTCATCAAAAATGCATCTGTGCTCGTGCTGCTAGTACCCCATATATGCATTTTATCATTTTCATTTCATTTCATTTCATTTCATTTCATTTCATTTCATTTTTGTCTGAGACAGGACCTCACCACTTTAGGCTGATGTTGAAGTCATAGCAACCCTCCAACATCAGCTGCACAGGTTCTGGGATTACAGTTGTGTGCGACCACGCCTTGTCACGGGGGGGGGGGCAGTGGAATGCTGTGTGGCCACTTTATCCTTTCCTCACTGCATGTAGAGCTCTCAGAGCAGGGATGACATTCTACATCTCTGCATTCCACCGCCAACCACCCTGCCTGTTTGTGATGTACTCTCTCCTCTTGAGATATTGCAGTGCGTGCCTGTGTGTGTAAATATGCCCGAATCCAGAGTATAAATTTGAGTGTTTGCTGGGTACAAGTCATACCGTTTTATGGCACAAAAGCCCCAACGTTTTAACGCAGAGTTCAATCGTCACCATGGAGACTGATTGAAAAGCGTAAACGTCAGTATCCACCCACAGCTCTGACTCCACAGCAACACTCCACCCACACACGTGTAGCGAAGGAGGGGCGGGGCCAGTGTGTACTTCCGGGCTAGAGGTCACGCGCAGGCTGAGAAGCTTAGAACCCGCCCCCGGCCAGCTTCATTTCCAATCAAAAGCTGAGAAATGGCTGGCGCTTACCAAAATAAAAAAAAGACTTCCGATCAGGTGAAGCCACACTTTCTAGGCTGCAACATGGCGGAGTCCTGTGGCATGGATGAGCCGGTAAGGCTCTGGGGTTGGGCAAGTAGAAAAGTCGAGCGGATTGGACCCTTGAATTATCACCCTGTCCCCCCGCGTTTTTCTCCTCAGGTTTCCAGTGAGGCGGCGGCCGTGGCAGACGCTCTCTCTCTCCCAGCGGAGTCTTACGGCAACGATGTGAGTATGACTCACCCACAGCTCCCATCCGCAGGGCTAGCCCGAGAACTTCGCAGGCCCAGCCCTAAGTTAACCCTCCCTTCCCCGATGTCTTCTGCCGGCGCGGTGCGTTTCCGCCCAGTTCTTCACCGTGGTTCAGTTCATACCAGTCTAGGTTCCCGAGCGCAGTACAAGGCTGTGTGAACCTGGGAATGGTTCCCTTACTGTGCTACGCTTTAGAATCACCTAGGAGCCTTTTAAAGACTTCCACCACCCTCCATGCATACACACACCCTATTTGGATTACAGTCTAAGTAAGGATGTTTACATCGGGAGTCGAGCCCATGTGTAATTTTCAAAGTTCCCCAGATGAGTCCATTGTGCAGCCAAAGTACACAGGGTTCCTGGTTTAGCCCCTTAAGGATAAGACATATGTATTTTGAGAAACAAAAAGATGCTGAAAATTATAGCAAGAACCACCTAAGAATACAGCGCCTACTTAATCAGTGAGTCAGGGCACAGAACCTCAAAGGATGGAGGCAGTGGACTTTTCTGAGGAAGTGGAGGTAGAATTGGATCCTTAAAGTGTCAGTGAACAGTAGACATGGATTTGCGGGTAGTGAAGTTCGCGCATGGATCCGGCACGGAGGGAAAAATTCAGTACCTGTTAGATGCAGTGGGAGAGTCTGGAGGAACAGGTGATATTAATAAGACCTACTTATAACAGGGCATGCTTCCTGAGACTTTCACTTTTAGGGCTTACAGGCTGGGGAGAGGACTATATCATAAACAAAATGGTGACTGTGAAATGCTGCATGTAAAAGTGAAAAAATGGTGTCATGATCATTATCTTTGTCATCCCACTGGCTCACTGGTGTTAGTGGTTATGTTACTCAGCAATTACAATGATTTGACTTCATCCTGAGAAGCCAGTTTATCTACTGACTTATGTAGTCCCAACTAGTCCCTCACTTTTGACTAGTTGCTCAGAAAAGATAACCAGTGGTTTGGTGTGTTTATTATGCTGTATAAATATGTTCTTTGGAATGTCATAAAAAGAATAGCATATTATTGAAATTTGTTAGTACAGGTTTTATCCTCTGACAGTAACAGCAATGTTGGTAACCTTTTTGAACATTATCCAGAAATTCAAAGACTTCTTAGTTTGTTACCCAGGGGCAGCATTGGGAGATTACTGACCTGGTGTTCCTCACTCCTTTGCAGCCAGATATTGAGATGGCTTGGGCTGTGAGAGCCATGCAACATGCTGAGGTGTATTATAAGGTGAGTTGTCTGTCTTCATTGTTCAGGAGAATGGAGTATGTAATTTTAGTGCATGGTGCTCTGTAAAGCAGGGTTGTCAGCAAGTTGGATGGTTATGTTTTTGCTATAGGTTTAATTAGTATAAATCTTATGTGTAGAGCTGGTGGTGGGGTAAGAATTGAATTTAGATTTGTGCTTCTGTGCCCTGTGTTTTCTTGTCACCTGCCAAAAGAATGCCCAGGGATAAACAGTGGTTTCTTAATGTTTGTCAGAGGAAGGAACAATCAGTGAGAGCCATAGCTGAACAGTGCCAGGGCCAAATGTTCCATTTGCCATATTGGTGGAAGGCACTGCAATGGATTGTAGAGTTTTCCAACTTCATCCCGATTTCCCACCAGGCATAGGCTGTTCATACTTCCTAATGAAAGCTTCTGCCTTGAGAACCCTAGGGTTCGTGTTGAGGGAGGCTGAAGTGTAGAAATGTGGAAAATCAGACCTGAGTTTCTGTGTGTGGTTCTACTCTCTGGCAGCTGATTTCATCAGTTGACCCACAGTTCCTGAAACTCACAAAAGTAGATGATCAGATCTACTCTGAATTCCGGAAGCATTTTGAGAAACTCAAGGTAGATGTGTTGGACCTGGAAGAACTGAAATCAGAATCGGCTAAAGAGGTAAGAATTATGTCAAATACAACTTAGCATCGAGCCAATTTCGGATTCTGAGTATATTTTAATGCATTTGAATCCTTGAATGTTGTTTTAAGGAAAATATATAATGAACCAGGGCTTTTTGTAGTTCCAATTGACTAAATGAATTATGAAATGAATCCTTTTGGTTCATGACTATTTACATGAGTATTTTTTTCCATTTGAGTTGGGCATTATGAAATCTTAGTCACACTGCACTTGGAGAAGTGTAGGAAGAATGTATTTACTTACATTTGTATATCATTCAGGAAGCTTGTAGCTGTAGTGTGGTAGAGAGCATAGAAAGAGGTGTTTTGTTCTCTGGATTGATGTTCAGGATCCATATTAAGGCCTGGACAGCTGGGTAGCTTGTTTCTTTTTGCTTATGTGATTGTCTTATAATAACCCAGAGAACTAATACATTTGACAATTGGTATTTTTTTTTTCCCTCTGAGTGTGGGCCCTTGGCTAATAAGGAATCTGAACTTTAACTCTTAGGTAGTTGTCACTACTCTTTGGGAAATTGCTGCTTCTGAAGGGCCTTGTCTTTTTAAGATTTAACTTGATTAGTTGGATCCAAATTCCAGTCTTCATTTTTAGTTATATAGCTCTTGCTTTAATTTGGTCTTAACCACCCAGTAGAAAAGTATAACCATGAGGCATAAAATGTAATGCCATATTAATATGTTGAGTTGTAAAAGACTCAAGTCAACCACCTCTGACACTGCAGAGCTGGCCTTGCCTCCGGGGTGTGCTTAGATGGCAGTTGTGACTGGGCATGGGGGAGCGTGCCTGTAATCCCAGCTGTTGAGAGTCTGTAAACAGGCGGATAACTATGAGTCCGATCTAGTAGTGAGACCCTGAACATCCTGTACCCCCTTCCCTAAACTACACATACACACAAAAAAACTTTTGACAGTTGCCAGGTGTGCTGATAACCCACAACTATAATGGACTGTTCGACTATATTGGAATATTTTACTGAATTCAAGTACCTACACAGTATTTGAACTGGCATCAAGTATGAATAGGTCCTTTAAAGACTTCTCCAAATACAGCTTCTCTAAATAAAATGGAGCATCCATCTCTGACAAAACAAAACAAAAAGGGAGATCTAAATAAACGACCACTTTGTTGTGAAAAAATACACGCATATACAAAATTGGATAGGTAGATTATACAGCTACTTTCTCTTAGTTCAATGAGAAGAAAGATTTGTACTAATATTGTTTAGACAAGAGATCATGTCTTGTACTGTGAATAACTACTATGAAGATAGTAATATACAATGTATTAATTACTGTAATTATCGTATTAACCTGTTTCAAAACTGTCTCATTGCTATTTCTTATTAAAATTAATAAGAAATTTTAGAAAAATACAAATCCCCATCTTTGTCTGATGTATGCTTAAGTGAGCACAAACATGTAGTTTGGCCTGAGTTGCTCAATAACTGCAAAATAAAACAAAATCTACTTAATAGCCCTATCTTAATTCTGTTGTAAAAGATTTAAATTGTTTATTTCACATTAAAGTACCGTGTATGGAGTGTGATACCAGTCAAAATATATAGCACTGAAATTTGTTACTAGGTTGAGTGTGAAATGAGCAGTCCAGTCAGTCACCTGAGCACTTGTTATTTTTGTCATGGGGCAGAGGAAGACCCTTCTCTGGACCAAGAGCAGCAGCTTGTTGTTATTTGTCAGCTAAAGTACCTTTTTTTTTTTCTTTGTAGAAGTGGAGGCCTTTCTGCCTCAAGTTTGGTGGTATTGTAGAAGACTACAACTATGGTACTTTGCTGAGGCTGGATTGTTCTCAGGGCTACACAGAGGAAAATACCATCTTTGGTGAGCTTGCTGCCCTGTGTGCAGAGTGAGTGAGAGCTCTGGTTTTAGATCATGTTTCTCAAAAGTAACTAGATATTTTCATTGTCATTAACATGAGATTAGAATTCATGTTTTGAAGCGTATGTGACTATTTGAATGGTTTGCATGCTAGTTCAGCATTATGTATAGATTTATAGTAGCCTTGAGGAATTACTGGAGGAGGATGGTAATTAATTCCATTCATCTCTAGCCCCCAGGATACAGTTTTTTGCCATTGAAATTGCTCGGAACCGAGAAGGCTATAACAAAGCGGTTTATGTCGGCATTTGTGGCAAAGAAGGCATGAAGGGAGCCAATGGAGGAGAGCACGGAGGAAAGGAAGGAGCTGACAGTGGGGTTGAAGAAGAGAAAGTAGAGAAAGGAGAAGATAGTAGAGGAGAAAAAAAAGGAGTCACCAGAGAAGCCGAAAACAAAAAGTGATAGAGGAAGAATAAAAGAGAAAGAAGCTGACGTGTCATCCACAGCTATGAAGCACCTGTGTAGGGTAGACAGGGCCTAGGAAGCTGGAGGCTGATACTCAAATGGGGCTGTAAGTAGCACGGTGCTGCTTGCCCAGATCCCTCTGGTTAAATGTCTGTCCTGGTCAGTGGCAGGACACTCGAAGAGCATCTGGCTAACCTAAGAATGAGGAGCTGCTTGGGTGCTCCCTTTTTGTTTTGGTAGAGCTGGGGATTGAACTCATACCCTTGTGCTTGCCACACAAGTGGTAATTCTACTAGTATCACTTTTTTTTTTTTTTTTTTTTTTGCGGAAACAAGGATTGAACTCAGGCCCTTACACTTGCCAGGGAAGTGCTTAATGCACTGAGCCATCTCCCCAGCCCCTGGTTATTCTACTTAGCTATCTCCCTAGCCCCTGTATGAAATGACTTGAAAGACTACCAGTATAGTCTTAGTTAATTGTTACTTGATATGTTGTTTTTTGACTCTCAACTGCTGGCCAAGTAAAAAGCTTTGTAAATAAATTTCTCTTGGTTCTTATCTGTATAATATATTTTTGGCTTCTGAGATGTATTTGATGTTATAGACACTTCAAATCTATAATCTTTTATGTAAAATGATTGTAAGTTACATGTAAAAGGGTTGATGCACGTTTCTGAATTCTCAGTGTTAGCCTCAGTGAAGTTCTCTCAGCCTGTTAAGTTTACCCTGTCCTAGGACTAGAAGTCCTTATATAACGTTGATTCTTGTCTTTAATGTGCCTGTAGCTCTTTGCCCTCTTTGGTATATGTGATAAAAACCTGAAAGCACTCTGTGGGGTCAACAGCAATAAGCTGAACCTGTCAGAATAGAGAAGGTATCTATGTCATGTGGGACATGTTTCAGTACTTCTCTTTTGATAGCTAGGTTCTTCTCAGAAAGCTAGTAAACAATAATCATATAGTAAAATGTGATGCCTCATAGTTATTTCTCTTTTATAGTGCTATGAATAATAACATATTTATATAGTAAACTAATAGTTTTAAATATTTTGTCAGACTCCAGAAATAAACACTGGTTTTGTAAGACAAGAGAGTGATTTCTTCATCTAATCGCTGTTCAGACCATGTGCTTCATGTTCCTTCACATGTGTGTAAAGGTTTCTTTGTGTGCCCCCATCAACATGCTAGACTCAACTGCTGAAATTAGAGTGAATCACACTGTTTGTAATATATATAGTTAATATTCTTCCAAGTCTAACCACAAGACAATCATGGAAGAATGGATTTCCCAGGCTATAGAAGGGGGGATGTGGCTTTCTTTCTCTGCAGTGGACATAGGAGAAAAGCACAATTAATTTATGAGTTTTAGGTAAGAGCTCAACTAGTGCCTTGCACATCCAGCAGCAACATTTATGCACAAAGTGGAATACTGGGGCCATGGAGATGGCTCAATAGAATAAACACTTCCCTGGCAAGTGCAAGGGGCCAGAGTTCAATCCCCGATTCCATAAAAGAAAAAAAGTAGAATACTTTTTGTATGAATACTGTTTGGCAAATTCTTAGCACGAGTTTGTTAGAATTTTTTATAAAAGTGTGTTTCTGAGTTAGAAGAATGTCAGGTACTTCATACTAGGCAGATTTTGTTATTAAGAGCTTTCTTTGTTGTGTTCATACTCCAGAGTCCTTAACACTGTTAAGTATCCATGAACATACCCATCCATACACATTTGTTTCACAGAGAGGAAAAACAGATTTATTGGCCATATAAAGTTGTGCTTTTAGTAGCCTTTTCTGATTGGCTACCAGCAGGATGACACAATGTGTTTCTGACCAGTTTTACAAAAAATGACAAAACATGAAATTGAGAGATAAAAGAGTGCTATAAAGCAAGATACAGCTGTATACAGTTGTGCAAGAAGTGGATAGTGGAAGCTGGGGGAAAAGGTACATAGAATACCTTGGGTGCACAGCAAAAGCCAGCAATCCAAGGCAGCCTCCCAGGTTAGAGGGGCAGAAGTGGGCATAAAGGTGTCCTAACACTGTTAAGTGATTTTTAAGGTGGCCCCAACATTCCCACCCCTTGACATGCGAGCCCTGCCTGTTCACTGTGGACATATCTTGGGAATATGAAGGGAATTAATTCCTGTGATTAAGATTGCGAATTGTGGGATCCTGAATTAATTAGAAGGGAAATTATCCTGGAAGGATCTAGCCTAACCAAATGAGTTCTTAAAATACACAAAGTAGCAGAATAATACTTTCCTGTTGACCTGGTGGAAAGCAGCAGCCATTTTGTGGGAGGAGGTGGCCATGTGGCTAGGACCCAGGGGTACCCCTTCAAGCTGCTGAGTTTGTTTTATTTCTGGCATCCAGCGAGAAAATGGGATCGGGACTGGGGATACAGCTCAGCAGCACAAGGACCTGCCTTCAAGCCTAAGGTCCTGTGTTTGATTCCCAGTACCAAAAAAAGAGGGAGATTTGACTCCTCAGTTGGAAGTGAACTGAATTCTGCCTGCAGTGAGTGTATTTGTAGAGGACCTGATCCTCAGATGAGATTGAAACTGATTTCCACCCTGTGAGATCCTGAGCAGAGGGCCACTAAATTAAACTCCTGACACACAGGGCTAGGAGTTAAATGAGTGTTGTTGAGGGCCACTTAAGTATATGCATTGATACTGGAAGTTCAGTGCTGCAAATAAGAAATAGCTACACTGTGGAAGCTGATCTTGAAATCAGGCAGGGTGGAAGGAAGATGGAAGACTTTTCTGGTGCACAATAGAGAAAAACTCAGCTGCTGTGAATTGGTGTCAGTAGCAAGATGGAATCAAAGGATGCTGCTGCCCAGAACATATGCTACTGGAAACCGGAGGAAGGAGCTTATTAGTAAGTAATTGTGTTGTACTTAGAGGCTTGGAAGTTTGAGATTTAAGGACTTGCTCGGAATCATTTGGAAGATGTAAATTTATATGCTTTATTCAGTGTATGGCATTATTCCAGGTACTGATCATGACCTCTTTTTTTTTTTCCATTTATTTTTATTTTATTAAAATACAAATGTCAATCAGACAGTTTCAAAACACCTTAACCATACAGAGCCGATGAATTAATACATTGCAAACTGTTTTCACAACGTTTTGGTATTGTACAAGGTGCATACATGAAATTATATTTACAGTTTTTTTTAAAGCTGAATTATATCAAAAATTCAATAATTATTTACCTAGTGGATGACCATAGCACTAAAAGCCGACATAATATCCCATCCAACCACCATTAGTGTCATGACATCTTTTGGAAGCAGGGCAAATACAGACAAATTTTTGCATTTGTGGAAGAGAAAATCTGCAGCCACTTTTAAGTTTTTATTTTTTTATATATTTGGTGCAGGGTCTCACTATTCAGCTCAGACTCATTGTGATTCTCCTGTTTCCAGCCTCCCCCGAACTTTGATTACAGGGGTGTAGCACAACACCCTCCTGTCTCAGTGGCTGACTCAGTGTGCCTAGGGGTGGGATCGGCAAGGCCTGTGGTGCTGGAGATTGAACCCTGGTCCCTGTGATTACCTAAGCAGGGGCTTAGTCCTCTGAGCTAACTCACTGGCCTTGATTTAGTTTCTTTTTTTTTTTTTGGCGGAACCGGGGCAGTGCTTATTCCAGTGAGCCCTCTTCCTGGCCCTGCTGGCCTCGATTTTAGGTTTCTTTGTTTTGTAAATGTTTTTTTATTTTTAAAATACTTTTTATTCATTTTAATGAGAAAAACAATAATGAAATGTAGAGAGCTGCGAGTAGCCACGCCTTAAAGACACAGCCACACCTTAAAGCCTTAAAGACGGCGCTGGCTTCCTCTTTCATCCTCACCTGGGGGTGGATGCTCTCCATAGCAAATAACTTCTCGTTTTGGCTAAGGCTAAGGACTAGGGCGTTGCTTCCGTGTACCTGGACCTATCGGCTGTGCCCACGTGGCACTC